>JANHGB010013190.1:36258-52895 GCA_026283785.1 Coracopsis vasa
GCTCCTCTCGCACACGGGCCGCGCCGGGCTCCCGCAGCACCCGGGGCCCACTCAGCCGCAGCACCGCCGGCATCCCACCGCGCTCGCAGGCGGGGGTCCCGCGGCACCCCCGTGTCCCACGCATCTTGCAGCGTCTTTGGGACCCCAAATTCCTGAGATATTGCCTATCCCACAGCACCCGTGGGAGCCCTGGGATTCCACAGCATTCCTGGCTTCCCAGAGCATCCCTGGGATCCCACAGAATTACCTGGTGGCTCTTACCTCCATGTGTCTTCATACAGCCGCGACCGCTGCACTAAAGCATCCTGGCAGTAACTGGGGCTCCATCCAACTGAGATACCTGTTGAGTAAGTTGTTCAGGAGAATAGCCACCACTTCTTGGTTGCCGGTTGGATAGTCGGCAGGACATAGCTCGGAGAGGTGCAGAGCATCAGAAACACCTCCAAACCAGCAGGAATTCCCAAAGAGGAAACATGATCACGAACAAGTAGGCACGAAGGTCCCTGCCCTCCCCAGGCAGTGGTGGGTCTCTGTTCAGCTCCGTGGTTGCTTGTGCCTGGGAGGATGCAAAAAGGGTCAGGAGCTGCAGAGTTACCCATTCCAGGCAAAAATCAAACCTTGAACATGTTTACCTCCTCTGTCATAGCTGTGCCATGTCTGAACGCTCATATTAAATTTTAATCACTTAAAGACACATCTGCAGTTATGTTAGAGCGAAAGTAACTTGAACAATATCCAGCTTAAACTAACACTCAGGAAAGACTGACAGAAATCAGACAACTGGCTGTTCCAAACAGGTACTAAAAGATGTCTTAAAACTTCAAATAACGGATTTGTAATTGATAAATCAATTGAATGAAGCCCATAATAAGCAGTATTGTTATAACAGCGATATAAAATATACCTTACCTGAAATAACACATCAGAGATTTGGTATTGCAGGACTGGAATGGTGTGGGCCTTGCAGCGACAAAGCCAGAGAGTTCCTTGGTTAGTCCTTACTGAGGAGCACCCACAAAAAGGCCACAGCCTGCACTTCCCGCTGGGCTGCAGCCAACTGCCCAATGTCTGCTGAGAGCTGTTGGTGTAATCTGGGATGCAGGTTTGAGCTATTAGTATAATAAAAGCAATATATGAAAGATTCATAAATAACTAATTTAAAAGCAAGTTGTATGTTCGCATACAGTTAAAATGCTCACGCTGGGATGTAACCTGACACTTGTGATTTTCTATTCTGCATTTCTAGGGAACATAGGCTTATGCATTGCCTCCTGCAGTGCTCACTTGTCTGTCAGTCAGCTGCATCTCTGTACTGTTAAATTGTGAACTTACCTGGTTTTGATTAAACTTGGATAAAAGTCTCTTATATAGCAAGTTTCTTTAAGATTCCTGACAATAGGTAGCAAGGAATAGGAGAGGGCTGAGCAGTGCCCCTGCTAAAGGAAGCTTAATTTGTATGGATGAGGACAATCTCCAAATGCTCATCCACAATAGACCAGGCTTTACTGCTTTCTCTGCACACAGAACTATTTGTTTAAAGAAAATGAGAGTAAAACAAACCTTTGCTCACATAAGCTGCAGTGGTAATTGTGGTTGCTCACACATTTTCCTGTCAATGTGTATCATCTTTCACCTATAATGTTTTATTCTTGTAAGGTTGCTGTTAGGTTTCCTGTGTACCCTGTAAATATAAAGATACAATGAGAGAGTCTCCATAAACTTACTAGTCTTAAAAATCCTGTAAAATGCAAACAGAAAGACAAAATAGAGTGGAGATAGCCAGATGGCAGAGCTTTTTCATCGCTCTCTTCTGTGACCCACCCCAGCAAGTGCCCATCTCCTGATCCCTGTGGGGTGCAAGACAGGGAACAGCTGCTCCTGGATGAGAGCAAAGCAGGTCCTTGAGAAACTCCTTGTGACAGGTAACCTTATGGAAATCCATCTAGGCTACACACAGTATGTGTACATGGAGTGCATGTGTAGCTCACGTAGTACAAGCCACCGAAGTAGCAACTAACAGAAGACTTAAAAAAGGGGAAAAGAGAGAGGATGGATCCTCACTTAGGTCTTAGTGCTTGGCTTGCCTGCTCATCCCGAAGTGGCGATTTCCTGATCGAACAGAGTGTGCTAGCACTGGTCCAGGGTTATGGATAGTCAGACCTGGCCTCATTTACATGGCAAGGTAGCAGTGTCAGTGTGCTGGACTCCAAGCTCTTATGTGCCCTCCCTCCCCCTTCCCACAGGCTCCTTAAAACAAGTATTTGGTTCAGTGATTATTTATTATTGCACTGAAAGGACATTAGTTGATTTACAAACATATATAATATTATTTATTACATTTTTACAAAGCTTTTGAACAATAAAACTATTTTACATAAATATGACTTTCATCCTCTCACCACCTGTCATTTATAAACCTTCACTTCTCATATTGTTCGTACTATTTCCCAGGTCTTCATAATTCCACATACTAACAGACAGTAGCTGTAGCAGTGGCTTCGTTAGAAGAGTTTAGTCAACCTTCTCTTCACTGGAGCTACTGGACTTGTTCCAGCACTGCAGTCCCACAATGGTTCCTCTTCTTCCAATTTCTTACCCTCCAGAATTATCATTTTCAGAAGAATCATTCTCAGCATAAAGGAATGAATTAATGAAAATCCATTAAAACAATTCGTGCACCCATTAGTGGTGAACTCCTTGCATTTTGTGACACTGTTGTTCTTTGGGAACAGTTCCTGATGTGTCCTGCGTTTTCACTTTTGTGGGGCTGGTTTGGTTTTAATGAGATCAGAGAGATGTCATCTTAAGAATAATAAAGGCCATAACAACTGAGGAATGTACTGTGACCAGATTATTAATAGTCAGAAACAAAATTAGGTTTTTTGGAACAGGTTATTTGATTTTAGAAGAAAGAAAGAATGATCAAACTTAACAAAATGCCAAAAGCAAACAGCATTTTAAGGCACAAGTGATCTTCTTGGCAAGTAGGTCTTGTTTTAATGTAATGATCCACAGAATCAGCAAATGAGAATTTCTTTGGTTTGTAGCCAAGCTGACTTCGTGCCTTGTCTATTCGGAAAGTGTGAGTTACAGTAACGTTCCACACCTAAAATCAAAAAGGACAGTTACAGAAGTGACTTTAATATCTGATTTTCTAGAACTTGGATGAAAATACGTCAACAATGAAGTTACAACGGAATTAAAACCAAAAATACAGACACGCAAAAATGTGTACATTTTGGAGCTGGATTCTGTCTGGAGCTAACAGAATGAGTTGATGCAGCTGACAGGTAAAGAGACGAAGCTCAGTGCAGGGGGAGTTTATGGTACCAACTTCTCACTTGTGAATGTGAGATAAAGGACTAAGGAAATCCTGTGCAACAGACCAGCACCCTTCCCTCAAACTTGCTCTTCTGCACAGAGAAATGTGCAATGGAACTGGATGAATGATCACAGGAGAGTAGTGTGGCTTCTCAACTCTGCAGAAATGCATTATCTATGAGTGGAAAGCACACGCTTTGGAGAGTTACATCCTCCGCCTCTGAATGCCTGGTACCTGTGAAAATGCTTAAGCTGCACAGTCTCAATGATTTCTGCTTCAGATACACAACTAATGTAGAAGCAAGTGCAAAACCAGATACATTGTGGAATAACTGAAAATCTACAGCAGAAGTTAGTGAGGTCCCTTCAGCGTCCTATCATGATACATGTTACAATACAGTAAGAGACTAGATGATGGATTAAAGCATTTTGGCTTATATTATAAATCACAATATTGTACAAAAAATGTAAGCTAGATCAAAATTAATTTGTCCAGAAGTTGTTTGTTTTTTAGAAAAGTGACTTTTCATTCCAATTTAGAATTATTTTTAGCAGACTTTCTAATTGTTGGCTAGCCTGGTACTATGGTAACTGCTGCCACTTTGACCTGAGACTCTTGGTCTGTCCTCTTGGACCACTTTCCTTTAATAAGTAGCTCCACAGCATAGGACAGCTCACTAGAAACAGCGATGTAGTGCCTGTTTTCCTCTTTGTGCCAGCTCCGTGTCAGTAGCTCTGTCTTGCACCTTTAGGGTGTTTCTCTGCATCATCAAGTAAGGATTAATTTCTGATAATTTTATAAGGGGTGGCCATGGAAAAATCAGGCTCCGAATGGCTGTGTAAGCCCTGAATGGACTGTGCCCTGAGCAGAAAACTCAGTCTGCTCTACTGCAGACAATCCTGTCTGCATCCAAAGGGTGTATCACATAACTTCACGAGAATTTTTGTCAGAGATACAGAAACATTCTCTATTTTTATATATTTACCTCATTCCTTGTCAAGAAAGGTGTAAAGCTAAAAACAGGCTTTAGTATCACGTGCAGATACTCCATCACAGTGGCTGTGGAACAAAATTACTTAATGAGACAGATGGATAACAATAAAATGAGATGAAAGCAACTTATTTAAACTTTATCTGGTATAATTAATGCTAGATGGCATAAGTGCTTATTATTAATTAGAATAATGTTAAGTTATATAATTCCTACAGTTTGGGTCCCTGCATTTTATAAAACCATTCTATAGCTTTATAGGAATAAGAATACAGATAAAAAGCACAATAATTATGTATTTTATTATTTGTACCTGCTATATGAACGAGGAGAACGGGAATATGTATCCAGGGTTTCCTGTAGCCTAATTTTTCAAACTAGAAGGGGTATAAAAGGAAAGAAAATCTGAGAATTTGTACCAAATTGCAGGTGTCAATGAAGCATGAAAATGACTGTTGATAAAACATCTATCTAAACTTTTCCAGCTCATCTTCCCTTCAATATCGTTAGTAAGAAATGCAATTGAAACTCACTACTCAATCTCCGGTGCCCACCTCCCTCCCACCCTTTGAATGCTACTGGATAGTAAAGGGGAAAAAGTGTTATTTCCAAGGAGCAAGTGACCCAAGACTGGAATACTTGACTACAGTTGGATATAGGCCCATCTACTGCAATAATTTTCCTGGAAGGCTTTTCCATGTTGGCATTGCAGGATCAATGCATGGTCCTAAAATCTAGCCTGATGTTTATGAAAATATAATGTTGCCTCTTTTTAGCTTTTAAGATATGAGTCTAAATAGCTTTTCCTTTTGTCCTGCAGTTCATGGCGGAACAAAGAAATAAACAACAGTTATAGAAGGCCTGCCAGAGACTAATAGTGGAACTTCTCACACACTGTGAGCTTGATTTACAGAAATGCTGCTCTTCCATAGTAGGTTCTATACCTCTCAGCTACATTCTCTCAAAACAGTAAGGGCCAAACTCCACCGTTACACATACCCAAAACTTGCCTTCGAGCCAGTGGAACTTTGGGATATGCAGGGAGAACAGGAGTGACTCTAATGTTAAGTAATTCAGTAATTCACGTGCACTGAACTTCACTTAGTTAGTATGGTCTTCTAGCTAACAATGTGAATAGTGCCCATACAGTGCATTAGAGCTAAATGTGCGTGCAATACGTACTAAAGGGACTATCCATTCAGAAAATATCACGTTTTCACCATCATGTATGTAATATGCCTGGCCACTCTGTTAAAGAAGCAGAGAAAAACAATTAAAACAACACTAAACACAGGATCACATTTTCTTTTTTTCTCACACCTACCCATCTTGATTTTGTGGACAATATACCAGCAGTGAATGTACACAGATCAGATCAGAAAACTACCATCACTGGACTTTAGTGTGATCTAAAACATGTCTCATACTTTTGGGCAGACCCATGGTGGTACTAGAGCTAATCATGATTAATGATGTAAGTAAGAGTAATGTTGATATGTAATGTAGATCAGAGCTTGATTTCACTAGGTAGTAACCCAACTCTTAGAGCATTAAGTTCTTCGTGATGTGCAGGAGCCACAATTATCTTCATGAATCCAACAGAAGTAGCAACAAAACATCAAAAATTAAACCTATTTGAGAGGTAAAACTACTGGGAAAAAATGTTTATATTGTTTACTTACAGCTATATATCCCTTCTCAGAGGTGAGAGCCTCAGCAGCTAGTAAGTGAGCTTGTACTAGATTTCCTATGTGAACCCAGTTCATCTGAACTTTATGATTCCCAAACTTGAAGTTAAATAGTCTCCGCTGGATATTTACCTGTAGAAACAGAAAACACACAGTAACTGCTTTATTCCTTTATTATGCAGTGTAACACATTCATTTTGGCTTATCCTGAATAATTAGAATTTGCTGTATTTGTGTACAATTACAGCACAAGAAATATGTCACAGGGGAAAAAAACAACCAGTTGATGGGTTTATAAATCAAGGACTGTTGCACTGATATGCAGTGATAAAACCTTGTGACATTATAGTGTTTGGATGCAACTAAAGTGCATATTTAAATGACATTATTTCCATTAAATGATCAGGGATTTAAGTTCTACCATGTCACGTCAGCCTGGCATTTTTTCCTTTTCACTTAAAGGTACTACTTGATCTTTGCCATTTCTGCAATGTTCGTATCATGCTATTTGTTATCTTGCATCAAATGACCTGTCACCAAGCTTTAGTAAGAACTACATACAAGGTACTTCCACTTATGCTATGCCCTTATAACCAGTTGCAGTGTCCTCCAAAACTGACTACTTAACACATACAGCTACTCGTGGCAGATGGCGCTGCTCGTCTGGTCCATATATGCCTGGTGGACGAAGCACACAAGTATGGAGCTTATCCCCTCCTTGGAGAGAGAACAAAACATGATTTTCAGATAGCTTTACTATCAACATGTGGCTGACATATATTGTCTGAATTTTACGTTATGAAGAAAAGGACCAGTCTGACGATTCTATGTGATTCAGCTTCCTAGTAACTTGTTTTCATTTCTGTATAAAATTGAATGCAATAGTAGTGAAAGACCCTAGCTTAGCAGCCTGAAAACCTGATCTCTCTGACCACAAATGAACAGGGACAGGACAAATCAAAACTTCCTTCATCTATGACTCCTACTTGATTGACTCTTGCTATTTATTGTAAATATAGTTTATAATGTACATATTTGTCCATCATTGTAGACACATGCAAAACTAGAAGAAGATCATTCAATTTGCTTTATTTAGAAACCTTGCTTGCTTGCAGCTCAATGGCATCACAAAGGAATGGAAGACGTTTCTTAAACAGAGGCTTTCAAATGAGTTACAATATTTTAATTCAAAATGAATACTTTAAGCTTTACATATGAATCAGTAAGCAGACTCCTCTGACTCCGGAGAACAGGCACAATTACATCTTTTCTGTGGGCAGGAGGTGGTAGGATTTGCTCAATAGTTAATCAAGGATGCTAAAATTGAAACTCCACCTAATTTTGTAATGTCAACATTTCAGTTCAAGGAAATCAGTAGGAATAGCAAAATGTTTTTATCTTGGTAAAAGCAAAGATAAAAATAGTTTCCTTACCATATACAGACAGATTTTTAGCCTCAGCTCTTCATGCATGTCTGACTTTAGAAGTTGACATAACCCTGATATTGCTGATCTGTTTAAGAAACTGCAACTGTTCTTGCCAGACACCTGGAAGCCTTTGGGGATTATGAGAGTGACCTACTGGATAGTGCTTAGAGAGTTTGGTATTATCAGAGAAGGTTGAAGTGACAGACTGAATGGGGAATAAACACACAATTCCTGGATCTACTGTAAAACTGGTTAACTTTTAAGATGATTCAGAGAAGTAAGGGTAAATTTTCTGAATTCTCCCATTTATTGTTTGAATATAATCTCTTATCTGTCTAGGTATACACATTAAAAAAATTAATCACTCACCAAAAGGAGGAGTAGAAACAAACAAAATAAATCCTTATTTCAGTTAAAGTATACTATTTATTGATAAATGAGCATCCAGAGAATGGAATACCCATTAGCACTACTAACGATAGGAAAAACCCGAATGTTTTATATGTACCTTTGAGTAAAGTTCCATTAGCAGCAAGAACCATTTGGTCTGCAATTGCCTTTGTTCTAGAATAATGATTAAATTGCTATAAAGAAAGGCAGAATATGATCAACATTTTAATCACATTATTGCACCTGTAAAGGTAAACTTACTGTTTATGTCTGATACCATTTAAATCTAGCCAGCTTGTTGAAATCAGCTTAGTAAAACCAAATTAGAAATAACAACAAGATTTAACAAATACAGACTTTTTTAATGAGAAAGAAACTTATCTGACTTACATACACAAGTTTACCTTCAAAGTAATTTAAGTCCACTAGTATTTACTTAACTCGCTTTTTGTGCTGGGTATACTGAAAAAAAATAATATAAAGCTAAATGTTCTGGTGGGTCAGATGATTTGATTTTGAAAAAAATCTATTTTTAGCTGGGAAAAGTTTTTTAAAACAGTAAATTAAATCTGAAATTAAAAATTCAGACTTTCCTAAAAATCCTTCCACTTTATATTGAAGCTATTTGGGAAGTTATAAATACTTCTTTCCCAGCAGCATCTTTTACCATTAACAATAGCACCCAAGTGTATTTAGACAATAGGATTCTGGACACAGTTAGCATGTGCTGGCTGAGTGATTACATATCCACATAAGGCTATTTATGTATCATATGTTGAATTTTGTATTGTCATACTTGACGTTGAAAAATATACCTAAAAGTCCCACCATGGAAAATTTCTCTACTCTCAGGTGGCTTGATCCACCTGCTTCACCTCCCTCCATGCCCCACCTCTCTTGTGTACGCTATTACATGATCACCATTAGAGAGAACATACAAGTAGGGCTCAGACACAGGCAACTAATTGCAAATTCCTGAAATGCTTCCTCCAAAGTCTGAGGTGCTGTGCGAGCTGTGCACAAACTGACACATACAACTAAGTGATTTAGGAGGCACCAGCAGAGTTGCAGTCAGTCCTATTTAAGATTCCTGGCCACAGGATGTACATTCTGAAATTATAGCTTTTAACAGCAGGCAGTGTGCTGGGAGCAGGAAAGAACAAATGGAAAGAGTGGACAGAATGCATTGAGCTTCAGATTTCAGCTAGAAAATATTTCCTAAATGATCATAGTAAAGAAGAAAATGGTATTTCTGAGCAGCCCAGAAGTGACTGTAACTACTGCCTGGTCTGCAGCAAGAAAGCAAGGTTTGGGAACTTCAAAGAAGCAAAAATGTGTGTGATAAAGACGTAAAATTTGCTATTTAACAATATTCTTCAATGCAAAGGCTCACAGTTCATAATATTCATATTATGCTCATAATATTCAGTATTTACACAGCTGACAGTCCCCTGAAAGCCCTTTCTCTTCAAATGTTCTTGATAAATGTCACATTCCACTTTTCTTAGGTATTTTATCATCTCAGATCTGTCTACTTAGAGCATATCAAAACCACAATGATTTGAGTATTTCTTCATTGATCATAGGTCTACAGTTATTAATGAAAAATAATTTCACGGAATGTGATGTGATCTACAGTAAACCAGCTTCTGCTATCAGAACATCCTTCACATATTCTATCCATTAGAGCACAGTAAATGCCATGTCATCACATGAACCAAGTACCTTTTCCAGTGGAAAATATGGCACAGTTTCTTCATCTCCTTCTTCAATAGGATTCCCTCCAAATACCACGTTCACTGTACTGGTATATATCAGTCTAGGGATATTTCTTTGTTTGCAGACTACAATGGTAAGTTGTAAATTATTTAAATAAATTATTTAAAAGAAATAATTTTAAAACAAAGAGTGAGAAACAACACACGAACTGGCAGCTTCTCTTTCTGAAAACAAACATTATGCTTATAGGAGAAGAATATTCTAATTTTAACATTAGCTTATAATTTAATATGGCATTACCTTTCATTCAGCTGGAATTTTTCATCCAAATATCTGCCATGTAAATATTACATACTGTGTTCACCAAATGTTTTATTACTTCAACTTTACTACTGAAGTTTAAGTTTAAACTTAAGTTTAAATTAATTGAGTTTAAATTAATATGCAAAATCAGGAAATTTTAGAATCTACAGAGCAGTCAATCCAGTTGGCTCATTTTGAAAACAATAAATTACTGTGTTGTAAATATTTGGAACAAAAGACAATAATAAATCTATTACTAAATGTAAATTAACAGGTTCAAGCTCCTCCCAGATTCTTGCCTTGCTGGGAGTCTACGGAAATTTGACATGAAATGTTTCTGTGGGTTCAGAGGTTGGGGTAAGAAGAAGGGAATATGTGGCAGCTTCCTCCCTCTAACTCATTTAGAGTTTTACTTGCCTACCACTTTACTCTAATTATTTCTGCTTTTTTTCAGTGATAACCCATAACAATGGGTCTAAATAGAAACTGCTTTTGCCATTTTGCTTTTTTATATTTTTGCCGTTTGGCTTTTGAGTAAAAAGCAAAGAGAAAGTCACTTTGCTATTTACAATACACTTGAAATATTTTCTCTGGAATTGAATATACAGAAAGAAATCTACTAATATTTTCCAGAGACGGCATTTATAAATCAGAATATAATAAAAAGTGATCATATTTAGATAGATGATTGGAACGAATAGAAAATTTTCTATATTAATGTGATAAAATAATAGCTACATATACTTAGCACATCTATGGCTCCTGTTACAAAATGTTTACAACACAACAAACAGTATAATTTTTCTCATGTTATTCTATGAGGGAAGAAGATAATACCTCTCCATTACATGGAGTAAAAAGAAAACATAACCAGTTCATGGAGGACAGTTTAAGTTGGTCTGCCAAGGAATGAAGTCCAGGTTGAAAACCTATGTCCAGTCCAAACCAGCAGCAAATGTATGAGTTTTAATGGGCCCTGCACACCTAGCTTTACATTATACTCTGAAATGAGGGAGAGAAGAGCCTCATTTTATTGCCAAATCAACACAAACCACATCTAATTAGAAGGTTTTTTAATTCATTGTTTGGTTCAGACGCAAAGAAAGAAAACCTAGGTACATACCATCGATTATTATTTTTGTGCCTCCCACATTTATGGATTCAATCTGATCTTTCTTTTGAAGCTAGAAACAGAGTTTGCACAAGATCAGTTATTTGGACAAGTCACTTTCGCAGTATGATCATTACAATTGCCAGACCTAGAATAGCTGTGGCCTTTGTGTGATGTATGTGTTACATTTCTGTGTCCTTCTGACATACAGTGATTTCTAGCAGTTCTCATTTTTATTGTCTTGGTCAGTGCATGAATAAAGTTGAAAACTGAAAGATAAAATGCATCTGAAAGGAAATTATAATACTTCAATTTTTTATCACCCCCCAGATAATCCATGATATAGAAACAGGAATTACAGGCAGGGGTTATGCTCCCTGAAACCTTTCAAAAATTCTTGTTCCAGTGGCAGTCTGTCCTGTTCCTAGAAATAAATTAGTAGTTTCATGACTTTTCTGATAACATGCTCTGTGAAATCACTGTTATTTAGCATATCTATATTGAATTGCTAGTCTGTTTCCTCATGAGCTCAGGAGAAGAAAATTCATCCGTATTATTTCTACAGCAATATTGTCAAACTTCTTCAGATTAGAGGAAAAGGATATGCCTTCACATCCAAGATGCTTTTCTTTTTTCTAGAGTAGTTCATGTAGTACATCAGTTTCATACTTTGACTTTTATTATGTAAGGATGATCTGACCTTTATGACTAACTTCTGTCTGACATAAATATATAATTACATTCTTTGCTACATGCAGACAAATTTTTGCTTTCACAAGAATAATGAAAGAAAATGTTAGGAAAATTGTACTTGCTTGTTCCAATCCTGACATTCCACATGCAGCCACATGAAAAACACAGTCAACCCCTTCACATGCTGTGAACACTGCATCATAATCCCTCACATCACCCTGTAAAATGAGAAAAGAATGGATTCTTGACTGGTAGAGCTCATTACATTCACTATAGAATTAGTATTAACTATGGCTACCAAGGAAAATTTATTAACCAGACTTAAACAAGACATTATAAACATGTGAAAAATCCATGACTAAGAATTTTGTCAGTTTTTTGTTGCAAAACAAATATGACTCTTGTTGACTTCAATTATAACGCGTATTTTCACACTTAGTCCTGCATCCTGCAGGCTGACAAAACTTGTTTGACTTGAATGGGAGCAGCATATGCTTGAGGGCTGGAGAATCAAGCCTCAAGGACAAAATTCACAGCAGGATTTGGTGGTTCAGCTGTTTGCCAAATAAAAGAACCCCTTTTCTGTTAGCACCTTCAGGTCTAACATGTGCAATCTGGACAAATGGCTCTGCTGATTTAAGCTTTATTTTAGGTGCACTGAATGATAAATTTAATTACAGTTTTGTACAAGATTAAAACAAAAAAATGCACACTGTATGCATCTAATATTGTATTAGTATACATTAGTGTATTATAATCACATCATTTGAAATGCTGTATACTACTGAACACTGTACTGTACTAAATACACACACTATATCTAGTATCAAGTGTTATGCTATGCTTAGGATATTGTATTACATTTTTGTATACTGGGTAATACTATATGAATAATAATCCACATACATACAGCCATGAGTAAAAATACAATACATTTGCAGAATTGTGATACTTCTGAATATTAGATATTCTTTATTGTACTTTACTGAATAATCACAAAAGATATGGATTTTAAGAGGTAACCTAATTTTAAGAGGTAACCTAATCAGTCTTTACCTCTCAACATTTTTCTTCTGAGGTTGCCAAAGAATTTCACAAAAATGGTTGACTTACACCCTTCCAACTTCAATCAAATGCTAAAATAGTTAACCAGTATAAACAATATTAGCAATCTTTGAATCATTGCTCAAGGTCTCTGAAGTGACTTATTATTTACCAGGACTCCATACTTCCATTTCCTAGGTAATTCACCTATACTTTCTAATATCTATTATTATAAAATATTCTCTTAAAAATTGAATTTAAAATCCTCAACACTGATGTTCTCCTTTAGAAGATGTAAACTGCCATCAATTCATCAACTTAAATCAAATTGTGTGGATGTATATGAAAATAACAACCTCTTTTTCTGTTGAACTGACTCCTCATTTCACCTGATGGCTCTTCCTTCTTATACCGGAAAGGACAGTGAACAGTCAATATGTATTTGTCTCAGTGTCACTTACCGTTTGTGGACCTCTCCTATTCCTAAGTCATCTTTTTCCTAGCCTTGAAAGTCTTTGTTTCCTCAATCATTCTCTGCACGGCAGCCATTCTAAACTTGTGATCACTTTTATTGCCCTGTCTTGCTCTCACCTTTTTATTCTAAATAAGCCTCCTGAGTAGCAAACTTCTTCACCTATGTGAGCTACAAATGCGTTGAATGGCACCTCCCACCGGTGGGAGGACTCTGGAACTTTACTGGTGACACTGACAGCTGACCACCTTGACTCTGCTGTCTCTTACTTATGCACATGAGGACCTTTTACCATGACTTCTTATTGTCCTTAAAGGCTTTTCAGTAAATGCTTTTATCAAAAATCCCTAAGAGGAAGCCTTGCTAATGTGCATAAAAGTAGTAGAACTTAATTCACTGCTGTTAAGTATGTAATTGCAACATACCTTGAAAAAATCTGCTCCCTTTGGGATTTCCCATTTAGGTTTCCGTACGTCAAACAGAACAACAGCAATTCCTGACCTAACAAGAGCACATCCCAGATTGTATCCCAGGTAGCCTCCACCTCCTGTCACTATTGTTTTTCTGCTTCTGTTAACCAGTAGTCCAGCATGCTCGTTTAGGTTGCTCTCACATGGTTGGCTGCTGTGGAGCTCTTCTGTGGATCCTTCTTGCATCACGACTGCAAGACAGAAGATCTCTTGAAAATCCTGCATAATACTTAAAGATCTAGGTAAGTTCAGTAACTTTCATGTTACAATGCTCCTTTCTTGACTATAATATTTATTTATATATTTTTATTATCTTAACGTGTTTAAAATGTATAATGATTTCGGTGGCGGGTTTTCTGCGTACAATGACTAATGAGCCTGAATGCTTTTATATTCCAAGATCTAGTCTTTTCCTCATACTCACAAGTTTCATATTGTATAGAAACAAAGAGAAATTGCAGGATTTGGAGACGTTATAGTTACTTAACCCTAACAGTTACAAGTACCTTTTTGAATGCTTGGTATATCAAATGTTTTATCCTTGAAAACTCATGACTTCTGATATATCAATGCCAAAGAGAGATTAGCCTATTAGTTGGGAAAAAAATAGATAAGGAATACAAGAAAGGATATATTCTGCTTTTTAAATACACCTTATTTCACATTTGGGTCACAGTTACCATTTTAAACCTTTCTGGTTAGTCTTCTGCCCAGTTCTTACTAACCTTTGTCCATATACTTCTCATTGGAGCACTCATATACAGCTATACTGACAAGGAACAGAAGCTCTCTGCCCTGGGGGTTCATCTACTTGGGCAAACTGATTAGAACATAATTCTGTGATAAGCCATTCGACAGGAGTTACCCATCTGTACACTTTGTTCTGTATTAAAAATGAATTCATTCTACAGTAATCACTTCAGAAATTCACTCATATTCTGCATTTGATGTGACTGGTATTTCAGATCACAATATACTCCTAGAAATTAGTCCAGCATATTTTCCCCCACAGGCAGCCTCTCTGTCCTGATAACTTGCATGGCCTTTACACGTTAGGATCTAGGTTCTTAAGTCCCCAGATAGAAATTCAGAATAAATTTGAAATCTGTTAAATTAAGCCACTTTAAAGTGGGAGCCAAACTGGGTGCCTGCCAGTCTAATATAGCATTATAAACCAAATTTTGCCATATTATTACAGTTTTCTCATAGTTGGAGTGGGTCCTTATAGCAGCATCCCCACACATGAGAGTACACCATTTTCCACCAATTGGGCTGCTTAGCTTAGGTAACTAAGCATAGTTTGCTCTCAGTCTTTTACACCAGGCTTCAACAGAGATTCTGCAGAAACTGGGCATGACTGGTAACTGGTAGCTGCATCACTTCCAGAGTGTTTGAAAAATACTGGAAAAGCAACAGAAAATGCAGCCTACAGTACACAAGATTGCAGACTGGGTTTGCCATTGCTTAGTTAGGGTTTTTTTTTTATACAGTTTAGTTTGTGATGTATTTCTTATTTTATACATTTTTTAGCTTTCAGACACAGGGAAGTAAGTACCAGATCCTCCAGGCTGTGAGGCAGTTTTAACACCAATGTCAGCTCGCTAGATTCAGCGAACTGAATGGCATAATACAGTGGAAAAGATATGAGCTTCTTATGTTGAAAAACATCCTGACGTTTCAAAAGTGAAAAGTAATCCACATTTCCAAACAAAGTTTAAACTAGAAACAACATAATAAACCTAAACCAAGTAAGCTTTCTTGTTCAGCCAACAAAATTTAAACTGGCATCTCTGGATTATGCTACATAGTAGTTAAGCCATACAAAATATTCTGCCTTGTCTTCTGTGAAAATGAACGGGTTTATATACTAAGGTCAAGCTTGTGACATACATCATAAAAAGATATATTTGAAAAATGGCATATATTTGAATACTTGTTATTAATATCACCTTAAATTTTAAGTAAGATAGAAGTTGTAGTAAAAAGTTTAAAGATTTTAGTAGAAATTTCTTTCGTAAAAAGCACTAATAGTATTAATATATTAATCTGCTTCAGGGAATTTGAAAATTATAATCAAATTTTGAATGTAAACAATTTACTGTAAGAAAATACTTATTTCCAGAATCACTAACTTCCTGGCTTCTCTAAATTTATGGAGTTATTCTGATTTATTAATGTATTCTGCATGATGAGCATAGTTACACAGTGCATGCGGTGTGTGTTGCTCTTAGCTCCCCTATTGTCATTTCAAATATAAGATATGCACAAGTTACTTCCATAAAGAGAGTCAAACATTTCAGGTTTTTAAAAACAGCTAAAGAAGTAGGTAAGTACCCTTCGTAGACTCCTGGATGTCAGCGTTCTCCCAGTCCTTCCTGTCCAAGTATGATGGTGAGATTTCTCTTTGCTGGACAATTAGTAACACAAGGACATCCAGTACTCCCAGACAAACAGATGTTCAGGTGTGCTCAGGCCTTTTTGCTGTTCCTGCTCCTTTGTAGCTGGTGGCTGGGCTGGGAGCCAAAAGAGGGCAGGGCTTAATGTGTACATAATTTATGTTCCTTTTCAGGAAAAAGGAAATGTTTTCTCCACATGAGACCCTTCCAAGTAGGATGGTATTTCTTACCTTGTAAAAGTATTGATAAGATGCTAGACAACACAAATATACTATTGGTGCCATCATTCTGTAGGTATATTGTACGAGATTACTAAAACATCTCACACTGGTTTTACAAAGCACAGAGAAAAGGGTTCTTAACTAAAGAAAACGGGAAAGAAATTCTTAACACTAATGCTTAAAAGTAAACCGCTCTTGCAGTTGTGTGAAACTTTGGTGGGATACATCTCATCTAAGAGCACAGTCTCCTTTTATCTGCAGTTTTCAATCTAAACTTGAATAAAGAGAAGAAACATAAAATCTTGTTTGGCAGTGGTACTTAACACTTTCACCCTGAGTTTTCTATCTTCATCCCCAACCCAATTATGTATTTGCAAAGAGACTTAACTG
>JANHGB010013191.1:0-31564 GCA_026283785.1 Coracopsis vasa
GTCTGACACAGTCATTCTCTTCCCCAGTGAGATCTGTGCCTTGAACCAGCATGCTGTGTCAACATATGTGCCAATGCTGGTACATGTGGTGAGTGCACAGGGCAAGAAATGACTGGGTCTTGAGGTTGTCTACAGCTCCACTAGAGCCACCACCTCGGTAACACACACATCTGAAAAAGGCATCTTGACAGAGATATTGCCAGGACTGCTTAAAGCCTTTGAAACCTTGGAAGATAAAGAGTTCTGTAGATATAATTGTTGTTAATAGCCACACATGTCTATCTTTACCACTTGTTCTTCCACAGGGTTATAAAATCTCTCCAAGAGCTGAATGGATGTGCTTTTGCCACAGCTGCTGCTTCCTACTAATGCCAGAGTCTGTCCTTTGTTAACCTTCACGCTGAGTCCTTGCAAAACTTGAACTTCTGGCCTTGCTGGATATACAAAATGGATCTTTCTGAATTCAATGTTGCCTTCAAAATTGCTCTGAAAAGTAATGGAGAGTTCACATATTTGTATTAGCACTTATTAGCTTTAACTATAATAAGACTTGGCTATTAAGGTGAGAGAACTGACAAGAAAGTTTGAGAGGGTGTTTTCAAAACTGCTTTTTAAGTTCTTTTAAATTACATATTGTATTGACTGTAGTATTATTTATGGGATGATCTTCAGATGTAAGTTGCTAGGTCATCCTGGAGAAAAAAGTTTTCTGCATCTCTTGTATCTATTTTTCACTTCACCTTTGAAAAGAATATCTTTAGGCAAATAAACAATGTTAATATTCTTAATTTCTGATATGTAATTGAGGCACTTCTACTCTCAATCTATATTGATATAGATCAATAATAATCTAACATTTGCCTTCCTGATCTCACACTGCAGGTAGCACAATTGGAATGAATGCAACACAAGGTCAAGACCAGCTATTAAGATAGAGCTAAATAAATTCTTCAGTAGGTAATTTGCAGGCATGTAGGCCAAGCTGTGTTTTAAAAAGCAATGACAGTTGTTAATTAGCCATTCTAGCCAAGCTGACTTCTAAGCACAAGTGGAAGAAAGGGAGCACATATTAAGGCTATTGTCTCTCCCCTGTTGTTTGGGGTAGGAGCCGGCCCTATGTACATACTAGCAACACTGCTAGTACAGTGCTCTCACAGTAGCTGATGATCTGATTTAATGGGCTCAAAGCTTTGCTTTGCTTTGTGAAGTCTCAGGCATCACTGGTATTAAAGTACAATCCATACTAGAAATATTTTAATTTAAGTCCTAATTTACTGGAGACCTTCTGCTAAATTTTTCAACCTCTGTGCCAGAGGACCCTGGTTCAAGAAGACATGTAAGTGTGTTCATAACTTTAAAGGCTGAAAATCCTGTGTATAAGCTTAAAGTATTCTATGATTCTATGGAACTGGATTATGGCTTCCTGAGTAGGCACTACCATCTAAAACCTACACAGAAAGTTAACTTTAAAGTTAGATGGATGTGCAAATGTAATCCTTCCACACCAGGTAAACTGAAAGTATTTCATGCAGAAATTTGACAAATACTGAGGTGGGTTTCCTTAATGACAATTTTGGTGTAATGTGTTTTTTGTCATTTTTTTGAGTGTGGGTTTTTTTTCTTTGTTCTTGGTTTTCATATTGCTGTTGCCCCCACCTCTCTCTGTCTTTTGTGACACCCCAATATGAAGCTATGAATACAATTGCAGACAACAAATATTACTAAATCAATTTGTTTCAACATTTCTCTTGGAAAAAAACCCTGAAACCAACAAAAATCCCACCAAAAAATCAACCAAAAACCAAACCACAAAAGAAAACCACCCCAAAACAAACCAACAAAACCAAACCCTCAAGCCCCCCCCCAAAACACATTCACCCCCTAAAGAAACCCAAAACCCCCCATCCTTACCAGTTTTTCACCTTCTTCACTGTAACTGTCCATTAGAGGTTTTCTGTCCAAACGTTTACAAATTCTTTGGGTTGACAATTTAGCTTTGCCATAATCTAGTGCTAGAGAAGTAGACTGACCAATGTTTATAGCTGCAAACCTGATGGAAGAGTAGACTCTAAAAATCAAAACACAAAGCATCATTAGTTTCAGATAGAACAATGCACTGCTTTCCTCTTGTGCAAAACAAACCTTCAGAGTGAAGGTTTTTAGCATCTTTAGATTATGACATTTCCAACCCCCCCAAATGTCATCCAGTATTAGTAAGTTCTAGCTGTTCCTAGAACTACTTTATAGATGAGCAGTGGTGTCACATCACTTCTCTATGTAACACCCTCTGCCTGGAAGAAACGTTAAATAGCAAATACTTCTCCAGGGTAGGTGTACTGAGCTTGCTGCTCACTCCAGCTGCTCCACTGCCCATGTATTTGCTGCTTTACTGCCCAAATAAGCACCTTTCCCCAAAACAGCCCTTCAGCTCAAACCACACTCCCAACCAGATGGAATTCCTGGATCTATATGCCCCATTACCTCTGTAAACTGAAGAAATAATTTGCATGCATTGAACTCACTATCCTACGTACCTTTTTTTTTTTTTTTTGATTTTATAAAGTATACTCACACAAATACATCTTCAAACTTGCTCAGACTATGGGCAATGAGCCATGCCCCAATTCTGAATACTGCTAATAGTTTGCAGACTGAGCCACTCCATAGGTAAATCTATATAAATGAGCTTTTTTCAGAGCACCTCTGATAAAGGAAGAGACTTCTCATGAATAACTTGTAAAACAGAAACAACAGACACTGGCCGGGGGGTGGCCAAATTTCTGGATTGAAGTTCTCATGCAACACAGCTCGCCCCCCAAAAATACAACAGATCAACCCAGAACACAGGCAAACCCACAAAGAACCCCAGCCAGCCCATAAAAGCACACCACATTGTGACATGGAACTGCCCTGAGGACAGAAAGCAATGGGATTCTTCATTCTCAGTTATGCTTGCCTGAATCCCTTCCTTTGCTTTTCCATAGTAGGGCAGGTCACTAGAGCAGTTATTTTTTAAAATTTTTTTTATTTTTTTTTTTACTTACCACATATGACCCATTTTATTAAGAAAACACCAGGCTCCAGCCCAGTCTAAGAGCTGCCTGTGGGCATCTGCCAGTTCTTCCCATCCAAGCAGAGACCTCTTGTCCCAGTTCAGAGCAGGGACATATTGCTGGGTACCCCTGAAGGGATTCAGACTAAGCCTCTATTTCTCAATCTGTGCTTGTGAAGAAGTTTTGTTTTGTGTACACCGAATCAGAGTCTGTAAGACTCTCTGCCCTCACGGTTTAGGATGCTCTCTGAGGAAATAGGAATCGCCTTTCTAGTCCAAGCTGTAAATCAGAGACCTTTGACAGTCCTGCCTATGTCTGGGGTATTACCAGTTCACCAGACATTGAATTTTAACACTGTTTTGGCCAAGGACAGATTATACAATACACCATTTTCAATTCCTTCTTTTACATTAGTTATCTTGAAGCAGGAAACAAACAAATTACATTTGGGGCTGTTCTGTTCAAATAAAATGGAGTTACAAAAACCCAGCACCCCTGATGACTTGAATGTGTTTTAGTGAAGACAAGTCAGTGGGATATAGCAGGTCAAACATGGGAAACACATGAACTTCATTTCAAGGTTTCAAAGTCATGAGGAGAATAAACTGATTTGCTATTAAGGATGTGGTATGGGAGTTAGCTAGTATCAATGCTAAGTGGAGTGAATATATGTACTATACCCTAGGCACACAAACCCAAAATACTGTCTTTACACATATGCAGAGAATGCAGTTTATAAGGTGCTTGCACAATGAAAAGGCAAATCTTGTAAATGTTTTTTCACTCTGTATTTAAGAACATATATTGAAGTATACCAAGTGAACAAATTTCTAAACTATGTAAACAACTATTGATACCCTTCCCAATCTTTTGGACATTGGATAGTTTGCAAGAAATGTGTTTACAATAAATCTGAAAGGCCAAAATGTACAAAGAAAGAACTATTAAAGAAAAAAACATCTCACCTACATGGACCATTCAAACTGGCAACATATCTTTCATAAAATACTTCTTCTTTGGTCAGTGAAGCTACAATTCTTAGATTTTCAACTGTTTCTCTTGAAATTTAAATTGGCAGATAAAACAAATAGGAGGTAATCCCTTACAACTGTAATCTACAACATACCTCCTAAACACTCAATCTCTTTTCTAGCATTCCTTATTTTAGCTCAGAATGTGCTTGCTTTCAAGAGGAGGCGGAGGTCTACCACCAGTGAAGGAAACCTGAGAATAATGGAAATATTCACCCCATGGTCACAAGACAAGACTGGGCTGAAGCCAACAATACAGTTGAGTTCAGAACCTTGGGCTAGCATGCAGCAAGCGTCAGCAGCCCCTGCCTTAACCTGTGGGCTGTGATCTCAATGAATTAAACCTCATTTAATAAAATAGAATCAAACCCCAGTCATTTGCACAGTTTGCACTTTTACATGGACTACTTCTGTCCACTGGAAGAGTGCTATCAGGTAAACAAAGGCAGTACCCTCAAAGTCTTCAGCACATTAGTGGTTTGCTATTCCATCATAAAACGCAGTGTCAGGGCTCAGCCCTGGAACATTTCAGGCCACAGCACACTTCAGTGCAGAGCCAAGCTGCTCACCCTAGGCATGAGGCACACCAGCGCTGGGGCTACTGCTGTTACATCTATCCCTGCCCAGAAATCTCTATGCAGGCTTTCAAATGCATTTTTATAGCCTAATTTACAGATGGTTTGTGTTATCTATGTTTTGCTTTTCTTGGGGATATATAAACATTCCCTTCGTCCCCCACTTTGTGCTGACATCTCCCCCCTTCATCTATCTTGGATAATTGAGTCAGCTGTAATATAGCTACAATGTTATCCTTAAAAGTGATCTCACACCATAACTCTGTAGTTAAAATTGGAGAACTTACTCTTCCAGCCTCTTCCAAAGCTTTTTGATCTTTTGCAGCATGACCAGACATAGAGCTCAGGCTCACCGCATTTGTAGCAACAAGGCATGGAATGCATGCCAGGACAAACAAAGTTAACCGCCAGCTGTAGACAAAAGCAATAATGATGGCAGTCAGAAGGGTAAGGACAGTCATAGTCATCAGTTCAAGTCAGCTTCCAGTTGCCTAAGAAAACCCCAGAGCCCCTCAAATATTAGTCATTAGATTTTGTTACTTATATCACCACTTCAAATTACTATATAGTCAGGGCCAGCAGTACAGCTGGAAAACAAAACCATGAGTGGTCACATGCATGGACATTATGCACCTAGCTATATAGCTGTTCTAGACATTCCTCATACCTGCCAGCGTTCAGGCCTTCAAGCCAGGTTAAAGGAGTCTAAACAGTTGATCATGACAGCTGCTTAATGAAATATGTATCTGGGACTTCTCACACTATTGGAGGCATAGAAGACTGGCCACTGTCACAGTAGAGCAAGTTGGCAATCGGGTGCCCAGCATTAGGTAAGAGGGGCTTTGCCCTAACAACAGCCATAGAATGGTCTGGGTTGGAAGGCACCTTGAAGATGACTTAGTTCCAACCCCCATGCTATGGGCAGGGACACCTTCCACTAGACCAGGTCACTCCAAGCCCTGTCGAACCTGGCCTTGAACACTGCCAGGGACTGGGCAGCCACAGCTTCTCTGGGCAACCTGTGCCAGCGCCTCATCCGTTGACTTGTCCCATTAATGCTGCTGGAAACTATTCATCCTCAGGTTCTCACACTGCTGCCCCTGGGGTTTGGCTCTCTGAATAAAACCCTGCATTTGACCACCCTGAAGAAATGCTTTATCTCTGTGGGATAATGAGTGGGAAAAACGAACTCATACTGAAGAAATAGCTGTCTCCTCTCAGTCTCTGTAACCTTTTCATCAAAAAATTTTAACATGAGAGATGATTAGCATTCAGCACCAGGGTGGGCTCTGATCTGCAGAAAAAAAGGTCTGAAAATAGCCCTGTGGAAATAGTTCATCTTCCAAAATTTGGCTTGACAAAAATCCTTGGGCGGGAAGCAAAAAATTCTTCTCTATTTTGCCAAAGACTTTCCTGCCCTGAAAAATAGTAATAATTGAACCAATGCCAAGGTGAATTGTTGTTGAATGTTTTAGGGGCTGCACATAAATATGGATTTGGAAACTTCAGCCAGTGCAGCATGAGGTATGGTATTTACTTATTGACACTCTGTAGCGCTCCGGACAACACAATAGCTTTGGAGACCAATTTGTGCCCTTAGTTGGTTTTTGTAGTGAGGGAACCCTGTGCACCCCTTCTTTCTACTGCCCTGATAAGGTGATACAGTTCAATGCCACTGAAGAAAACTGGAACTTTAAAAGATGAAAATGACTAAGTTTTGTCAAAGACTATTTTCCCACTACACATCCATAAGGAAGGAGGACAGGAGAGAGAAACGAAAGTCTATGGAGACTGAAAAATGTAAAGATTTAAAGGGTTTTGTTGTACAGATTTGAAAGAAACAAAGACATCTTAAAACAAACTAGTAAACTTTTCCACCACAAGTCCTGTAGTGAATTCCCTCTTGCCCCCCAGCAAAAGGGAAGAAACAGAGACATTTGGCAGACTGTGGGGACTGCTGATGAGGGAGATGAGCAGTAAGAAGAACTGCGTAGAATTTGCCATGTTTTCCTGCGAATGTCCAGTGTCCACCTCTCCTGTACCAGTCCCTGTGCCATTCTCTCCCTTGGCCATCGTCTTCCCTGGTGATCCTTATTAATGTTAAGCAATTTCTTACTGTTTGGTCTGCTTGCGTGAGAAGCATAACTGGTGGGGATAGGAAGAAGCATTCTCTTCATTAAGATCAGTAAGGGTTTGCATCATCTGCAGAAGCCACCTCTTCGTGGTGCTCAGGTGACACCCATCATAAGATGTAAAAACCCGAGGTCCACTGATTCTGGTCCCCAGCACATACGCAGATTCCATTTTGCATGGTGAAGTGGCTTATGCTTATTATATACTTAGCTTAAAGACTTGCATAGAGAGAGATAAAAGGTACGTGAACAGCTGCTGGATTTTTGATAGCTGTCATAAACTATCAGCTGGAAGACCATTTCCAAGGTGTCAACAGCATGCTATCTAAATGTATCTTCCAGTTTGTGAGGCAGATTCACTACCTTGTGTAATCTCAGTATCCGTTGCCAATTGCAATTAATATTTTTAAGGAAAAAAACATTTAAAAATATACAAAAGAGAGTCAGCATACCCCTTTAATTTGGGAAGCATCTGTAGCAAGCCAAGTTAACAGAACACCAACGGCATTTTTCTGATCATCATACCATCCAATCTCTTGCAAGAAAAGACATCAATTTTTGTTTCAAAAAATTACAAGTTCTTACCATATTTCAGATTTATCAGAATGAATAATAAAATGAACATTTTCAGCTCAGATAGGATACGGGGAAAAGGAAGTACACGTGGCTAACTGCATTATTTTTCCTTTGCAGTTAGCATCTTCCAAGTAAACTAAAAGAGAAAGCTTAAAAACCATTACTCTATTGTGAACACCTAATTGTTTGCAATCAAAGTGTTATGAGGTGTGATGTTTTTATGTATGTGTCTATTTAGAAACTTCTATTACAAACCTCTTTTACTCAGTCCTTTCTTGGGCCTGAAGAAGTTAGCTATTCTCTTCTTACATGTTATCTATTCCGTTAACCATAGAAGAGCAATTGCTCATCTATATTTGTACGTACATACAGAAAGTGAAGCGCTTTTACTTCCAAAGGCAAGGGTTCTTTAATCACTAATTTATCCTCCCAGATGTCTCTGCGAACACACAGGTTCTTGTCCCCAGTGGGTCTGTGTGGTGCCAAGTTATGCATTCTCAAAGCTTCTATCCAAGTGACATGAATTTGCACAAATTAACAGGAAAGGTTTAATATATTAACTTTATTCTTTTCATGGGTAATTCTTGATGCAATAGGGCATTGTGATTTTTTTTTCCCAGTAGACAAATTATCACATTGTCTATTTACTATGGATTGTAGTACGCAGATTGAAATATAAATAACTAAACAGATCAGTCTTACATCTATGTATTACATACATGCATCACGACCACTCAAGAAGGGGGAGATTAAATATTTTTTGGTCATACTTGCACACACAGACTGTGTGCATATTAGCATGCCGGTAAATATTTTTTGGTCATCCTTGCACACACAGACTGTGTGCATATTAGCACACCAGAAATATAAATGTTTGCAACAACACGCCTTCAAAATCAGACTATTTGCAGCAGCAGCACTAAGTCAAATTGTACATGGATTAAAAGATCTTCAGAAAAGTTATACTTTTTCCTATTCTAGTGGTAAAAGAGACATGTTTTTTGTTTTCTTTTCTCCAGACCACACAATTAAAAGCCTATATGTACCTTGTAACAGTCTGCAAAAGCCATCTGGCTCTCATGATACCCTTGCATAACTCATACCTGCAGAAGTAATACTTTGAAGGACAAAGAGCACAGTCTCACTGTTAGTATTTCCTCAGACTTTCCAAACATGAATCGCTGGTGGAGAAAAGAGAGTCAGATTTTCGCATCTGATGCTTTAACTCTGTTCATAAAGCACCACAACAAAATCAATGACACCAGAAAGTCTCCTACAACTTCCTTTGCATATGTAAGTCTTGGGAAAAGCACCATTCACGTTACTGGAACTTGAAACTCTCTTTTCCCACAGAAAGGAAGCAACATGGCAAAAGCAGCATAAGTTTTGTTGCAATGCCTTATTCGTATGCCACAGCCGCATTAGAAGATAAATCAACCTATCTAGTCATTGGCCTCCCTACTCTGACTGCTACCAGAGACATTCACTCAGTCATACCAACGAATTTTATGATGTGGATGTCAGTGTGCAGTAACTGTTTCCTGCAACCTGTGAAGCAGTTATAAGAGGACAGCAGACAATGGAGTTTGCTTGATGGTATGCAAAACACTCTCTGCTATGGAAAGAGTCTCTTCTATACTTACTTTGGCAAGAGCCTACAGACTATCAGTGAGAAATGCCAGTCTTAACTTTGGCTTTTAAGGCCAGACCCTGAAACTTTTATTTCAACCATGCTGAATCCACACTGCCTTCAGTGGCTTATTTAAACCAACAGCAAATATGGACATATGTCTTTATGTAAACACATGTATAAACCCCACATGTCTTGGGATGAACCCTGGCACTCCCCTGTGTTTTTGTAAGCTCTGATTAGTGTTTTGCTTCTCAGACTGCACTGATATAAGATGTTGTTACCTCAATACTAATTTCAGTATAGATCAACAGTTACATTTTATTTCGCATTTAAACTGACCATCAATGAAGGTGGCAAATTCTGTATTTCCCTTGAGCTATACTTGAAACTCATAGCTCACTGTGCATAACTACTGAAGTGAAAGGTAGGATTTTTCACTTAACTTTTAATACATTAAAATACCTATTAGATAAATGAAAACCTATACTTAATATTGTATGGTAATTTTTTGTAAGTGTTGTTACGCCTTTTCATGGTGACTGATAGCTTCAATAACATGACTCATGCCTTATCAAGAGCTGCCTGCACTATGGATTTACTCTGAGTATCTAGTGTGGACATAGCTCCATCCAGAAGAAGAATGTTGGGATTTCTTGCTAGAGCATGGGCAATAACTATTTGCTGCTCCTGTTCTCCACTCAGCTGAACACCTCTTTCCCCTACCATAGTGTTAAATTTCTGAGAAAGGAGAAAACAAAACAGAAGTTATGGGATGTCTCAAATTAAATCCTCACGGCTCTGTGCGATCACAAGTACCTAGTTTCTAGACTAGAGGTATCTTTATCTGGCTGACTTGAGCAAGGACAGAAGAAAAGTGCAACTGCATCCAGTGGTTCCTGCTGATTGTCACTCACACTAAAGTGTCAACTCTCAAAGTTCACTGTAGTCTTTTACTATATAATAAATACGATCAAATAATTCTTCCTGAGAAGAGGGAACCTTAGAACAGATTGACATACTAGAAATGGCACATGCTTGAGAGAGCCAAGCTCTCTGGGGGAGTAGAAGAATTTGAAATCAAGTCCCAGGTAGGCATTTTTCCCACTTTTTAACTGCAGGATCAAAAGGAAGGACATATCACTATACATTCCTGAGGATGTTTTGAATGACTGACCTCACTTCCCATCGCCACCCTGAAAGGAGTAAGAGACCTGCTGCTAGGAAAGGGCTCAAAGCTGTGAATCTCAAGCACTAGGAGAGCTCAAGCTTCCAGGTGCTAAAACTAGCCTTGGTTCTGGACATACTTATTTACTTCCACCCCTCATTTTCTACTGAATGTGCAGACAGTTCCTGACAAAAGGTTTTTGTATTTCTAGATCTTCCCAACACTTCCTGTGCCTCATGCACAATACTCATGGCAGTATAGCTGTGAAGCTTTCCTTCTCCCAAGTTAAGGCATTGACAATTTTTCCAGACTTAAGCACAAATCCGTTGAGCACAACCAACCAAAGGCACAATATTTAATTCAAAAAGTCCCTGAACTGAAAGCTACTGGAGGCTAGAAGAGTATTTTGAGAAGTTATACTACAACTGAATTCCCATTCTCTCCCTCTCAGAAACAAGACACCAGCCTAAATGGACCTTTCATTCTTATACTCAAAAGAAGTTCATGAACTCACATTAGGCAGTCTAGCTATAAAGTCAAAATAGTCCACATCAACTAAAAAGGAAGGGAAAGTTATTTTTAACTTAGATCATTTGCAATGTAGTCCTAGGAACACTGACATCAGCACAGGGGAGGAACAGCAAACTGAGGCACAGGGGCAGGAATGAACAGTAGCAGAAACAGTAAGTTAAAGAAACAACTGTGTTGATAATAGATAGCCACCTTGATGTGTTATATAGTGATAGTTCAATGTTTTAATATTTGAAATGCTTACCTAGTTTTGACTAGCAGTGACAGCCACTAAGTAGCATTCTTCAAATATTAAGTATAAACCAAACATTTTCCTTAAAAGTATAATGTTTATTTTCCTCCCTTTTCCCCTTTGGAAATTTCTTATGGAAAGTATTTACCATTTACTGACTGGATCTAGTGTCTAGTGGTAGAGCAAACATATAGTGTGTAACAATGGAAACTTTGGCTGTGGGCTAGCAGGTAGAGAAAAATGAGGCAAGAAAACAACAATTTAAAATAGAAAAACTATCTCTAGGTTTCAGCTTACGTTCAATTAAAAGCAGAATACAGCAGAACACTGTTGGATTATGCTCTGCCTAAAAATGTTTACAGAAAAGCCAATTGTTGATGAAAATAATTTTGAATCCAGATCTTGCATCTATTCAAAGACTTGGGGTATTTACTATTTCTGGCATAGTACTGCAAGAAGGAGGAGAATAATGAAGTCAAGCTAATGGACGACAGTTCATTTGAAATTTAAATTGTGGAAATACTAAACTATGCAGAGATATGCTCAAATTTAATAAAAATATTAAAAAAAATAAATCAAGATTCAGTCAATATGGGAAACTAATGCTTATCCTAATGGCTCTCAGTTTTTACAGTTTACTTGCAAGCACTCACTTCTCTCTCAACATGATCATAGAACCTCTGCAGCAACTGAATAGCAGTGCTTTTCCCACAGCCACTGGCACCAGCTAAAGCAATGGTCTTTCCAGTTAGAACTTTCAAGTTTAGACCTTTGAGGACCTGGTGAGAAAGAAGAATAAATTAAAAATTTATATTTTAGTTTGACAAATTTGATAGAGAACAGTCTGTTAAGGTAACTGGAGCAATAGTCAAGGCAGTAGAAAGGGGCACAGTCTGGACGTATAACAATATTAGTAAGTTAATTGTACCTCCGAATATTCTGGAGCACTGATATGAAAGAGACTGCATCTATGCTTGTGAAGAGTATTAGCCTTTGAAACAGGATGGCTACATGCAACCTGCCTTTTGGGAATGGTCCCTGGATCCTTCTGTCTACGAAACCAAGCCTGGGAATTACTTGAGAAGATTGATAACTAGAACAGGCCAAGTGCATGCCAAGAAACATTTTAAGAGTTCCCTTGCATAGATCACTGCATTCCAGTGCCTGGGAAAATTCCCCAGCACACTCAAATCAACTAATATAGACACAGCCACAGTACTCTAAACTTGATCCAATTTATCCAATTTGTGTGATTGGGTAGCAGGCTCGGGGTCTTATATTCTCCTGCTGCCCTCCATTTTCCAATGCTTAGATAATGGCAGAACAGTTATGAGTCTCACAGAATAATTCTAAGGTGCTAAACATTATTGCTGAGGAACAACCCCGTTTTGTTCTATTTTTAGAATTTAAATGACTGTTTTGGTAACTTCTGGAAAGTCCTTAATAAACACCAATCCTTATTGTTAACAGCCTCAGCAACCTGGGGAGTAGTTACAGATATCTCTGTTGCCATTTTCATATTTAGTAACATTTTACCTCAAAAGACATCCATGTCATATACTAGTAATGCTGTGTAGTTGCCAAGATATTTGGCTGTTATGAGAACTCTTCTTGTTTATATTAGGCTGATTTATAATTTTGCCTACACATGTTTTTGTAATGAGAGATTAAAATAGTTGCACTATTGCTCTCCTCTTCCCATGTTACATCCAGCAAGGTTTGCGGCTCCAGGAAGCTGATACCCTGGTGCCTGCATTATCGAGTAAGACCTGTATTTTGGATACCATAATTCCTCCAGATGCAAATAGTCACAACCACCTTAAAGATTATTTCTAAACCTCTTTTATCAGGCAAGGTGTTATGAAGATTAAAACTGACAATAACTAGACTCTTGAGGTTGATTCAGTTTAGCCTGAACAGGGGAGATTACACTGTGTTGCATCAGTTGCTTGAGAGATCGTGGATAACTTGTGGATAACATCCACACATCTTTGCCAATTCCCTCTGTCCCTATTAAATAATGTTGATACTCTAAGCAGGGAGAGTTGCTGACTCAGATTTGGGAAGGATGACAGAATATTTCTTATTTCCCTCCCTTTGGTGTGTAGATCCATTGCACAGCTAGCTCATGGGCCTGAACAGCATTTTTAGGAAGAAGGATGAAGAGTCTGCTCTTTCACTTCTAATTTCTGAGCCAAGAGTGAAAGAAGATGCATTACACTGACTATAGTTTGGAAGAAAGCCTAGCTCTGGCTTTGCCCTTCAGCAGCTTTAATGTCCTGGAAACAGATTTGATGCACAATGGGCCAGACCTCAGATGACTGAGGTGGGAAGAGCCATCTGAAGAAACAGACACAGTGATATGAACTTTCCCAATCTCAGCACTTAACTGGCATGCCCAGCTTTTAATTGCTGACATTTGAAATCTCTATTTCTACCTTTTCCTTCACCAAGTAACAGCAGCAGCAAATCCCTTTTCCTTTCACCTTTATCAGGGTCTTCAAAAGATTACAAACTGTTGAATATGGTAGAGAGGTCAAAACAACTAGATCACCACAAAAGTAATCACCATTACGTGACATACATAGCATTGCATGATAAGGGTACTAAGGGAAGTTCAACTGGCAAAGAATAGGAACATCAGTTTATCGAACAGCAATTTTAACATGTGCTCAAAATAACATTTGGCTTCAAATGCGTATTTAGGATGATCTGCTTCAATCCATGTGATGGCATATTGTTGTAAAGCCTATCTCAGAGGTCATATTTCACATGGAATATCACAGCAACTCAGAACAAAAGACTGGAAAGAGCAACTTCCTGATTTAACTGTGTAGAGTCTAGAAGCTTTAATGGCAGATCTTGAAAAATCTTCTTTGGTCTATCAGAGCTCTTGCTCACAGAAATTCAGACTATGAGTAACACATATTCTTAGCCTTGTTCAGAGGCAGTACATCTAGAGCTTTATTTTTCCCCCAGTAATGCACAAAGAAATGTCCCGCCTCCAAAGACAGGAAAGCATTTTGCATTCAAGAACAAAACCAACATTAGGCAAATAATATGGACATAGGCTGCAGAATTTCAGTACAGTAGATTAATCTAAAATGAACACTTACTTTAACATCAGCTCTGGATGGGTAACCAAAATGGACATTTCTGAATTAAATTTCTCCTATGAGTCTGTCTGGTTTGTAGCCTTCCTTAGAACTGCTGTCTATAAGCCATTTCTGGAAAGAGGTTTTTAAAATATATTGCTGCTTATTACACTTTTGGAACTGTTATTTCAGCTTGACACATCATTCTCTCCTTTACTTTCTCAGCTGCTGGTTTACACTTCAGTACACCATGGCAGAGCTGCTGTGTTTTACCCACAGGATGGTGAATGCAGGGGAACATCTCACTGTGAATTCTACTATGACAAATACATTACGTTTTCAAATGCAACAAAATCCACAGCAGAAAACCTGTAATTGCAGAATTTGACTGTACTATCTTGCAGCTAAACATGGCCCCCAGTAATCTCTATAGGAGGAGTTTACACTCACATCAAGAAGAATGATGTAGCCACTTCTCCAAGGGCTTTCTAGTCTTACTTGTTTAAAATATTTTATATATACAGATATCCCATTGCTGCATAACACAGCAAGACCCCAACAATAACAATGTGGAAACCTTTTCTCATAGCAACATCAGCACTGCAGCTTTATATTATTTAAGCTTTCAGCGACACTATTAATCCGCTCCTCACCAACAACCACTCAGCTGAAATTGTGCATATAATTTCATGCCTTACTATTTTCCCTCTGGAGCTGCAACTCTAATATTAGAGAAAGACCTCATCCACCAATCTCAGATACATGTCTGATTTCCCAACATTCATTGTAACAAATAAAAGAGAGAGTTTTCTTGATATGAATTGAAATATTACAGGTTTCAGTGGTAGGCATTTATAATTTAAATATATATGGTTATGAATGGTTATGTCTCTTGAGGAACAAAAAAAGAGGGGGGTGGAATTATGTGTGATTGAAAGGCTTCCACTTACATAGATAATTATCTTATTGATAATCTGATACACTTCGTAGGCAGCTCCACATGCATTAGCCACCTTCTCCAGGTTGGGAGCTGCCTAGTCCAAGGTCAAGGCTCCAATGAACACAGAGAAGAACACCCGAAGGAGACAGAGGGAAGTATCTCAGTTAACAGTGATTACAGAGCCACGAATGCCCAGTTGTTTAATGCCCAAGTCTTTCGACTGCACCCTTTCCAGGAAAAATAAATACAAAAGTGAAAAGAGCATCTCAGTCACTCCTGTCCACTCCTCATTTTCCTGGGGTGAATGGTAACTACTGAAACATGCTTTTGTGGCATGAATAACTTTTCTTTTTGATATTCTTGCATTTTCTATCATGTAGGAATAGAACAAATATCTTTCTGTGTTGCTTTCCAGATATTCTCAAAGTTAAGAGGCTTTCAAAATTTATTCCAGACTTTCTTAACCGAAATCCCATCTGTGGGACCAACACACGATTAACTTCATGTGCTTTGAGGAACCATACTGAGGAGAACTTATCAGACATTGCTTTAGTGTGTAAGTTAAGCATATAACCAAATTTTTGAGAACAAGAAGACAGCTAAATATCCTCAAACCATTACCAACTTGGACATAGTGGAAAAGTATGGTAAACACCTTCAAGTAAACAACAACAAATACTCAAAAAGACATTATGGCTAAATGAGATATTGAGGACTTATCAGTATACTTTCAGCACACCAGTAGGATTCATTTAATCCTAGTGTCTAGCTAGAATTTTGTTGGCAGTCCAGATTACTTGTCTTTGCTCCCTAACCGTCAGCTCTAGTTTGTTCATCCTCCCCTACAACAGGGTGCAAGATAAGTGATGAAGTACAGATACTTTTGCCTCTACATTGATTAGAGCATGAATTCAAGGTGTCCTGTTCAAATCTGTTGTATCAGAAGCTAGGGAAGGTGAATGCCTTCCTTTCAGTTCTTTTATTCCAAGCGAGCTGCTAACAGCTAATTTAGCAAGCACTTGGCAGAAAAAAAGAGAGAATTATATACACTACTGATGTAACCATTTTCTTGAAGTTACAGAGCATTTTTCAAAGCTGCATTGCTGCACTTGCACACAACTGATGTCATGATTTTCATCCTCAGCAGTGAGCTTGGTTCCATATCAAAATGCAAGTGCATAGGGTCCAAAAATAAGAAACTGTGAAACACCTAGAGATGTGTTGGTGGTAATGGATTTTTTCAGTCCAACACTTCTAACCACCTCTAAGTTAGCATCATATCTGAAAGTGGATAAGGAAACCATTAATCTGATTGGTACCACATGTCATTCTGACTGATATTTCTCACTGCCCTTTTTTCAATTAAATGGATTTCTGCCATAAAAGCAATTAAAGTCTCACAGAAAGAGTACAGACTTCTTTTTTTGACAGAAGACTAATAAGAATAGAATTCATTTGAATAAATCTGCTCTGGCATACACTGACAACACTGCCGTACCATTATAGAACACATTTAGAAAACAATTGAACAGCATGGTATTGTTATTCTCAAAGACACAGTATCACTCTTGAGCCATTTGTTTGCATTAGTACTAAAAGAAAACCTTGAAAAAGTTTTATCAACATTACCTATCCAAGGTAAAGATTAGTCTTCCACATTCAAGAAAGGTAAAACAAAAAGCAAGCCCAGGCACTACAGATCAAGGTAGGTAAATGAATAGAAGCCAGAGCTCCCTCTGGCATTTCAGTTGTTCTCATACTGGCCATCCTGGGAAGCCAGGACTCCTTCCCTTAGGTTAGTTTACTGATTAATATGGCAATATAGCAAACAAGTGGACATGGAAGACTAGTATGAAGACTGACAAGTTCAACTGGAGAATTATTTCTTCTAAGAACAGTTTGTATTCATTCATGCATAGTTTCCAAGTAACAGCTTTCACTTACTCAAGCTCATTATGGAAAATATAGCTTAGGGATAGTGTATCTTTTTACTTGCCATCACCATGCTCAGCAGCTTGCACTTTTTTCCTAATACATGTTTACTATGAAAAACAACTCCATAAAAGGAAGAAATGAAATTGAGTCAGCCGGGAAGGAATCTTAAAACAATGTGTATTAATTTTGCTCATGTATATTGCTCACAGGCTACCAATCCTTACTCAAATATATTTAAAAGTTTGGCTTGGTTGTGTTCTTAAAACCAAGCCCTACCTTCGAGACAGCAGCATCACAGGTCCTCCTGGGAAATGAGAACTGGATTTAAGGAGTGTAATGAGTACATGTGATCACTCAACTACAAAGGAGGAGCCAAACCACTGCCAGAAACATAAGACGACTGAAGGTTCCTTGCAAGCATAAACATTTGCAGTCAGTGGAGGCACTGTGCAGTGAAAGGTTTTCCTAACTATGAGGCCTTCATTCAAGAGCTGTGTAGGAGCCATAATCCACAGCTTGAAAAATGCCCTAGTCATTCCCCGGTTGGAGGATCTGTCCTTAGTAGATGATGTTCCTAGGGTTTTTACATTAACTGGAGGTAGAGCTGTGGAAGAGGCTGATGGGACAACCATGGGGGAAAGGCCTTGCTGGCATGGAGTTACCCAGGTATCAGTTATTTTGTTTCTAGACCTCATAAAAAAAAAAAAAACCTAAGCAGGAACAATAGTTTGAAGCAGCTCCTGTCACTGGATTTTCTGATCCTGGTATTTGCAGGGACCGAGAAGATGAGAAGGATAAGGACAGCTTACCTAGGTCATCTTAGGGCTTTTCTGCCTTTACTGCATAAGCAGAAAGAGTCTCAATATTGTTGCAACTTAAGGACAAATCCCAGTAAGCAGAACACAGTGCTGTAAGATAGTCAGAGCTCAGCCCTTGGAAGCAGGTGAATGCAGCAACAGGCTCTAAGACATTGAGCTAGGGCTAACATTGCCTTAGAAATTTCACAAGATCAGGGCAAACATGAGAGTTAAATAAAGATAGAAGAGATTCACGGATCATATGAATCAGGTCTTCTGGTTTGCCTTTCCCAAATGCATGGTACTGGTGATGCCCTGTATTTGCATATTATTTACACTTGTTGAGTTATCTGATATATATGTGAATAAATTTGTGGTCAGTCATATCCACCTTACCCTTTTACACGTGACTAGGGTCAACACTGGATTAGGTCAACTGCAAGTGTTATTTGCAAATTTTTGAAATAATAAAAGCCAATAATGTGGTTTTACTGAAGGCTGTTATCCAGCGAAGCTTGAACATAAGCTCGTTAATCAGAGATCAGAACCGTGGTACATGTTCTAAAAGTTAAGCAATTAATCACATGCTTTGCTGCATTTTACTACTAGGTAAAGATAACCTTCCTACCACTTTCACTTTCTATTCAACTCCAGATATCTATCAGAGGAGAAATTTGAGTCTGTGCTGCAGTAATAACAGAAAGTACCTTGTATGCACTGACTAGGTCTATTTACACATTTTTATTTCAGGTAAGCTGTCCACTTATAGAAGGATAAAATGACACTAAGGAGACTCCCTTTCCTCCCTCCCCTGGCCTCCAAACCAAACCCCCAGCCAATCTCCTGTTCCTTATTTAAAATAGAATTTCGAAAACTTACTTTGCTAATGCCTTCTGCTGCCCATTGAAAGCCACAACAGTCCTGACTGCTGTCAAAATTTCTTCCGCCGCAGCTCCTGCTTTGGCATAAGCAGACAGCTCTTTAGCAGTAAGGGATGCCAGTAACTGGAAAGTTGAAAAACAGATGTTACTGCAGTCTGCTGAAAGGATATACACACTATATCACTGAATAAGAACGATCACTGCTCAAGGCACAAATTGAGGTTTTAGGAAGGAGTCCATCAACTCTTCTCTTTGTCCTGAATTTCCCCAAAATCCAGCTCATTCTCTGATTGTATCCTCATTACAGTGAAAAACTACATGAGCATCAGATGAGCTTCATGACTGATCACTTTCCTCCCAGCCTGAGGACAGCCTCTGAACTACACTATGATGTGTGTGTGGATCAGGAATGTGTGCTGTTGCTACTCTGCAGGGTGTCCAAGGTGTTCAGAAACTCAGAGCACCAGTCAACATTAAAGGTAGTCACATCACAACTTCTAACGTTCTTCTTCCTAGCTTATCTGAAATGCTTCTAGTAGGAAAAACCTCCTAGTACTATATACAAGTACATATAACACTTAGGAGTACAAGTGGTACTCATGAATGTGGCTACAACAGTTCACAAAGGGAAAATGTTTTCCTATCTGAAAGGGAAACCTCTCCAGGTGTTTTTACTAATTTATATCACTCCAGTAGCAGCTGTATATATGTCCTAGAGTCTACTCTGTACATAGCATGAAGCTTGGTAAACTATTTGCAAGTGATATGGTATTGTACTTGAGCAGATGGAAAGAGCTTGAAAAGTATCTGTGTTAAGAGTGAGGGCCACATGCATGTGCCTGTACTTCCCCAGTTCTCTGCATGAAGAAATCACTGTGCAAGGAAGATGCTGTGATGCAGATTAGCCTCCTGCAACAAGCCATAAGGACAGAGTACATGGACAGAAGGAATATGATTCACAAGTACGTGCTTGGGAACTCAAAAAAGTTACAGGAGGAGCGGAAATCACAAAGTAAGCATAGGGCCAACAGTCTCAACTTAGAAACCACACTAGGTTGCTCCCATTCTCTCTCTCTTTCCTGTGCATAAGAGTTGTACTGTTTTTCTGGTTTGCTTTTGTTTTTAATTCACACACGCTTACAGATGATCAAACTGCTGCTGATACAGCAAGCAGAGGGCTAACAGACAAAATTACCAGTGTCAGCTTCCACCCGTAGATGAATCCTGTAATAATCCCTGCCAGAAATGTGGCAAAAACCTGTACAAATATACAGATCTTGTCCCCAGTGCCTTCATGGAAAGAAAAAAAAAAAAAAGAAAGAAAAGAAAAGAAAGATTTATTAGCTTTGAATGCCTTTCATTTTAACTTCCTGCCACTCTGCTTCATGCTGTGTGGCCCACTGTCAGAAGCTTTGCCATTTCCTAACTGGCACAGTGAAATTTCTAACCATGAACGATACCATTAGCCTTTTGTGTGGCCACAACACAGCAGAAACTTCCTATTTTTTAGGACTCATTTTCTCCTATTTTCCATCATTCTCTGCTGTTTCTGTGCCCTGTCACTATGTTACAAATGGCCTAATTTCCTTAACTAGCATCCAAATGGAGTAATACAAGTAAACAGCCAAACAGCCTCCTCATATCCTTTGACCATCTCCAAATGATTCTTTCTGCTCAGCTGTCTGATGCATTTTATGTTCTTAATTTTGGCTACAGACTGAGATCGAGGGTTATCTCCATTTTACCAAAACAACCATTATTTGGAAGAATCTCTGGCTTTCACATAAATTTCCTTCCCCATTTTCTCTTCTCAGCACATACAGATATTAGAGTTGAGAGTGGTTTCACTTAAGCTTCTCTTACACCTTTCAGGACACAGCTCTGTCCAAAGCTACCATAAAACCCAGGAAAAAAATAATTAATCTGTGTTCATGCATACAGCTCCATTGCGTCTCGGGGCACACAGCCTTCAGCCTTATATCTACATCAATGGAAAAGCTCAAAGACTTTAACTGGACAGAGTCCACCCTGAGATCTGGCTTGATGCAAATACAAGCTCATTTCCATGAAACAAAGTTTCAGAGCTTTCGGTGTTTGTAAACTAGCTGGAAACAGCAGAGCTGTTTATATAGACTTTCTGCTACGTACTTCATGGACATTAGAAAGCCAATGCCAAGCATTGCACAGCAAATTCCCCTTCCAATGCATGTATCACAGAAACTGAACAAATGGAGCTGAAAAGGGCAATGAACTTTCCCTCAGAGCAGTAACATTTCACATTTTAGCTTTTTGGTTTTTTTTGTTTTTTTGGGGTTTTTTTTAACTCTCTGTAGGCTATACCATAAAAGACAAACAGCAGTTTTCTTTAAAATGTCTTACTTACAGAGGTAAAAAATGAACAGAATCCTTACTCTGTCAGCCTGGTGCTCAGCATTCCTATTTGGGCAGAATCAAACCAAGCCATCCCTGATGAAGCACTGCAAAGAACTTCTGCTGGATTCTTGCGGTCTGCTTCGTGGCAGCAACCAAAAATATCTATGCTCGGATGGTGCTCAGGATCAACACAGCAAAGCCAATTCCCACACAGTAATAAGCATACCTGTGATAAGAGAACAAAAAGCCCCACTGTGCGTTGTGAGAGAAGTTAGCCACATAAAGCAACTACTAGTCTTTGTTTACCCCACCAATGTAAATACTGAAACCTGTGACACATTCTCGAGAAACCTTTTTGAGAAGGCAAACCTTTGGCTTCTGCTGAAAGGAATAACATAATAAAAGGAAATCCCCCAATGCCCTGTAAACAGAACAACTACAAAGACTCTTACTTTGTCATTTCACTTTCTGTATCTATGCCTGGAATTGTTGGACAGCTGGAACTATTTACTGAAGTATCTGTGGGAGATGAAAAAGTAGCAATATTTGTGAAAGTGTAACATAGAAAATAAATCAGGGTCATCTAGGGTCATCAGATTTGGAACATTTTGTAGTTTACAAGTGGTGTTTTGTAAAATACAAAATAATTCAGTAAATACATTTATTTTTAAGGAATGTCCTGCAATTAGAGCCTGATAACTGATGATACAAAAGGTGGTCATGCTCCTTACTGTCTTGCCAAAGTTGAAGTCATTCATAAAGAGCACATACAATGCACTCCTCCTGCCCTGATCTAGCCATTAAAGATTGATTAAAATGACTGGGTAATTTTCAGCAGGGCGAATTTTGCTTCTATATACTTTTTTAGATGTGTACCAGTGCATAGTCTGGGGAAGGGAAAGAGGGGGGATGAGGGTGGTTCTTAGCACCTGTAGTGAAACATAACTGGTATATAGAAAATCTAATCTTAACTTTTTACCTTGTCACATTTGCTTGCACTCTGCTTTGCATAAAGCTGTTTGTCATATCTTCATAGACAATGGCCACAAGTGGCATTTCAGTACCATTTGCAACAGCTGCAATCAAACCAACTACCAACAAAAGGACATCCACACGATCAGAATAGCTAACCTAGGTGATCATTAAAAAAAACCCAAAACCAGAAAGTGAAGTTATGCCTGACAGTTCAGTATTTTTTATAGTACAGTGGACTTTCAGATTACACTTTGTTTCTACCTACATATTCCAAGTAGCAACAACACTCCAACTAAAGGTAAACTCAGAACATAAGAATTTTATAGTAAGTCCCATACATCTTTAAATCAGTACTCAGTATGCCTACTAAGGGAATACTGGCAGGACACATGGTTCTTCCCCAGCTTGGCAGCAAAAAATCCGAAGTGTATGTCCTATATGTTTCTAAGTGATAATCTCTGTACAATACGTATTATTTTGTGTTCCCTTAGTTACATATTTACTAAGATAATGCCTTCGAAATGTAAACAAGAGTGAGTTATTGACCAGCACCTGTGTTATATCTACTAGCAGAAAATTTTTGCAGCAGGCTTGTCTACCCTTGAACATTTGTTTCATTTAAAGAAGGATATGAATTTAAATACCATAGCTATTCCTAGATATGATTAATCTGAAATCAGAGCATTTTATTCCTGAATGTCCTAACCCTCTTCCAAAGTGTAAGTGACATATGAATAAGCAGAGAAGAATAAAACTTCTCTTGTTCCAGAATAAGCAAGTCCACGTGTAAGTTATTTGGGAATAGCTGCTGTATGGCAAACTGATACAAAACCATACCACTAGTTCTCTCAGAAAGCAGATGCCTCAGATGTCAAACATAGGATACATCCTTTGCAAAGCAAAGGCAAGGGCCTGTGCAGTATATATGTCCTAGGTCAGCCTCAGCAGGGGTGAGCTTCATCTTCCAACACCACTACGGCTGAACTGCTGTCAGTGCTACCAATACGCTGAGAGAGGAATATGACCCAACTGGCCAAATTTTAGAGAGGTCTAGCATCAACAGGTCTCAGGCTTTTTCTCCAAATTTTGATCACCTATTAATTGCAATTCATAAACAGTTCACAATGACAAGTAACAAAAAGAAAATATAAGCCAGATGACTAACTTGGACACTAACCGATTCAAATACACCAACCACTTGTTTCTCTGGCTTCTTACTTTCCTTCCTGGAAGAAAATAAAAAAGACTAATGAACATGTGTTTTTTCTAGCAAAGCTATATTAAACTCTTTCCCCGCCTCCTCCGCCCTGCCCTCATACAGGGCACCTTACCCAGTACACCAGTGGCCAATGTGCTAAGTTCAAAGAATACCTGCTTTTAAAAGTACCTACTTTTCGCTCTTGGGCTTTAACTGGTCACTTGGTTCAAGATTTTCGTGTTGGAAATAGGAGTTGTTGTATCTCTTGGTTGAAGATTCTGTGAAATAAAAAGCAGAGTTTTTGTTTAGGTCGTTGGTTTTGTTTTTTGTTTTTTTTCGTTTTTTTTCACTTAGTAAAACATCTTTTGTACCAGTTCTTGCAGCTTTCCCTGCTGATTCTTTTTTATTTAAATCTTAAGGATTAGTTTTTCCCATGTTCTTGGAAGAGCCTCAGGTATTTTTATTGAAACTTCCTTTTTCTTCAGTTCATCTCCTCTACTCCAGAAAAAAGCTCCCAGCTCCATTTATGAGACTGAAACGAACTTCATTTTTACAATTAAAATATATTTATGCAGAAAAGCTATCTAAAAGCAAGAATTAATTAATCCTGGAAACACCTACACAACTGAATGCACATGAGGAGAAGCACTACTGAAATAAGTGGACTTGCTTATGGAGAAGATTATAATTGCTGTAGGTAACACAGAATAGATGGGAGTTATCAGAAGAATCATGTCTTCATCGGTAATAGCAGTCTTCATTATTCCTTTGCATTGCAATAATTACCACATATCCCACTTCCTTTGTGCTAGGACCTTTAGCTATCTACACAAAAAAGGAATCTTACCTCTGAAAGATTCTGATTCTAAATGTATAGAATGAGTTGTAATAAATGGATAGATAAACTGATGAGCAATCCCAGTAGGGAGCTAGCTGTGAATCACATGGGGAGAAAAAGGGCTCCACACACCAGTCACACCCAATTTACATTTACCTTAACTTTACACAATGACTCACCATGAACAGAATTTTCTACATACTGTTTTTCACATCAGGCTTGTTTAGAGATTTGTATAAAGACCTCCTTAGACAACCATTTGAAGGTAATAATGTGCTTTCACCTTACTGAGATTATTGTAGGAGCATTTTCATGCCCAGGCTAAAACCCAGCTGAACAGAAATGGAAATGAACTTTGTTGAACTTGGTGGAATAATTTATACATTAACATTTTCTAGGTGCTGGCTTTAGTTAACTCTTTGTGTAATTTCCTATGAAATCACCACAGCAATCGGGAAAGACTTATAATGCACCTTTAGATTTGGATCTGTGGAATATAGCTTTCAGACACACACATGGCTTTCATGCCTGTGGCTTACTGGCATCAGAGAGGTCCTTTTCTGTGGAATTTACAAGATATTTCTCCATTGTTCTCCTTTATGTTATGAGATGGAGTCACTTTAATCAAAACCTGTTTCAAAAAAGCAAGAAAACATTTGCAAATAACAAATATTTAAAGAGTTCACGTTAAAATGTTTGTGGGGTTTTCCAAGACTCATTACATCCTGATCTCAACACTGTCTTACTTGAATGCGACTCAAAAATACTCACCCCAAAAGGTAACAGCATGACAATTACTTTTAATGAGATATTAAGAACAGTGCAAACTCCTATAATAGAACCAAACTCAGTAGCCTTTTATGCTATACATCATTCATATACAAATTATGGTGGATGATCTATTACAGAACGGGGAATTTCTCTCATTAGATTACATTTGATTAGAATTTCTTGAAGAGTCATAACACAATCATGGATATAATCCTAAAGACTAAGGTTATTTAGGATGATGGAGTGGTTTGGGTTGGAAGGGACCTTAAATACCATATAGTCCCAATCCCTTGCCATGTCCACATTACGCCACACACCAACTATGCAAAACTTAAAGGCAGTAAATGACTGGTGTTGTGAGTTTCCCAGGTCTTTTCTTTGTGATGCATTGTATATACAGGTTTAAAAAATACATTTTTTTTTTAAAAAAAGGGGGGGGGCAAAAACCCCTACACGTGAATTTGATGAAGACTAAAATAATGACAAAGCAAAAAATAAAATATATTGCAAAAGATTTTTTAGGGCAGATTCCTCACTGTTATTCCAGTTTACCTTGACAATCCACAGCCGCTGGTGACCGCGGCCCCTCTCGATGTCCCCAAGCACCACAGCAGCTACAACCACCTGCCCGCAGCCCCAGCCGGCCGCAGCGGCCTTTGTAGGGGCAGCGCCTGCTCCACCGACCTTCCTGCCCACCCGCCCGCGGCTCTCTGGTTTCAGGTGAAGGTCGGTGCAGCAGCCAGGCAGGAGGCGCAGAGGGAAATGCCTTTTGCCCACAGCAGACCTCTACCAAAGCCGGAAGAATGATGGCTTGGAAAGCTCTGCTTATAAGCAGAACTGAGGGGGCGTTTGAACATGAAGGGCCTGTCCAGTGAAAAAGTCCAGGCTTGTGAAAGCTATCTGTAAGGTCACACCAAATCTGGGTAATTGCTTCCTGCGTTTGGTGGGTTTCAATTTAGGAATGAAGACACACTGGTGAATTTGAACTGAGAAATGTAATGAAAGAAGTGTTCTGATTTCCCACTTCTAAATGACATGAAGATCAAAGCTAGCTAAATTCATTACTGTTTTCAGGGAAGCTAAAGATCACATTTTGCTCATTTACTCCCTACCTCTTCACCACGATGTGTGTGGGGCTTTATTTCAGGAAAAGTTAAGGCTGTTCCTTACTTTGGCTTAGCTCAGAGGATTGGTTTTTTTCTTCCTCTGAAGAAATAAGGTAAACAGATTTTCTACGCAACTCTAAAAATAACAGTTGTTCAGCTTCCCCCACCCGCACACATTGGAATCTATCATTTACTTAACAGTAATGATTTTAGTATTTGCAAAAAAATAAACTCTATTTTCCCATCCACCCAAATGCAATTATCCCAAAGCCTAGTGCCAGATAATTAACTGCAGTTACTCAGATGCAGTTATTCTCAGGTAACAAGTTCAGGACTCATTCCAAGTTAGGTTTCCCTTTTCTGCCTGCCCCACAGGATCCAGGTTACTTTTTACATGTTGGTTACGGTCTTCTGAAAGAAACTCAGAAGAGCAGGCATTATTAGGCATCACTCCTGCTCACTGGGACTTTGTATGTTCAGTTAGGTTCAAACTCCTGCATGTCAGGCCTGTTACTTTTTTAGTACTTTCTTATCTCAATAGTATTACTCAGGGTTTATATTACTGACTCAGTGTTAAGCTTACACAATGCACATCCACATCAGTGTTCTCTGTTTCAAGAAGTTAATGAAAAGCTCTGGCTTCTGCTGTCATGAAAAATCTGAATTTACAGATTTTTAGGAGAAGAGACAGAACAAGCTGGAGCACCTCACTGCCCCAGCTGCAGAGTTCACAGCTGCATGCAGAATTTCCTTCTCCAAAGACAACCGGAGCAAGAAGAACTCATCATGTCTCAGTTCTGTTAAAACAGGTGATTAACTGTTGTTTTCAGAAGAAACTAGCATCACAATTAATATTTTAAGTATAAGGACATTCCACCTCAAAAGCAAATGCCAAAATGTGATGCTTGATGTGGGGCTGACAGAGCACACAAAGTAGAAGAATGGATGTAGTGTGAAACAAAAAAAGCCCCCTCCCTTTCACCAGTTTTCAGATCTGCTGAATACCCACCTACCTTGGCTTGGGATCACTTGGCAGCCTAGGAAGTGTTTGGTGCCACTGAAACGCAGAAGCTTTGAAAAGTGCAGGTGTCATTATCATACGCACACAGTAGCAACAAAATGGCAATTACAGTTCAGATCCACTGCTCTACACACTGTGTGCCTGGTAAGAAAAAGCCTCAGAGTTCTCCTGCATGTAAAAGTCAGTCCCAAAGGGCATGCAAGCTGAGCAGGACAAACTACTGGTAGCGCAGAAAAGAGAAGCATGGGGTGTTGAGAAAGAAGTTGTTTCCTTCTCTTCCCCCCAGCCATTTTTTCCTTTGGGAGTGATGTTATACTAGTGCAGGTTAATGAGCATCTCCAAAGAGGGGTAAAATAGAAACCCAAACCATAACCAAACAGATTAAAAAGGAATAAGAAATAGTCTCTTGGAAAAAGATTGCTCATTTAACCTACTGAGAAACGTAAACTCGTAGTCTAATTACAGTTAACTACTCTGTGCTTAAATAAAATATAAATTAGCACAGTCTGACATTTTTGCAGAAGTAAAAGTTCTGGTCTAAAATACAGCAACACAGAAAATGACAGTTTACAATAATGCGCTTGGAATCTGTGGCATGGGGAGAGAAATTGTTATAAAATATCATGTGATTTAGAGGAGAAATACTATTTCTTTTGTCCAAAAATATTTGTACAGATTTGGAAAATACTTGATGCATCTGAAAAGTGTTCTAATTCCAAACAGACAATATACATCCATGCCTCCATGTGTTTAGTCCATCTGTCCAAAAGTGGTCAGTGACAGGAAAAGCAAAACTACGTGGAGTAAATATCGTTAATACCAGCCATAATTGACTGAACTAGAAAATATATCAACTTCAAAGAACTATTAACCACAATCACAAGGCTATTAAAAATAAACAAATCCACAATAAAAAAACAAACAGCAAACCAAAACAAAAATACCCCAAAACAAAACATAAGCTGGAAATAAGAACCCATTTACACAGCAAAACGTTAACCCTGAGAAGAATACAGTGTATGTATGGAAAAGTAGTAGACACTCAACTTTACTAGAACATTTCCTCAAAATAACAATCAAATATAAAGAAGGTGTATTGTATAGTGTAGTGAAGTAGCTCCTTACTGCTTTTTGACTTCAACAGCAGGTAAGAAGAGCAGCAGCAAGACACCTAGCCCCCATTCACAAGCCATATGTGGGTAGTCAGGGCTAGTATTTGACCAGTTACCTTAATTGCAGGTGTTCACTTCCCTTTTCTACATAGCTGGGTTTTAATTAACAGGATGGAGCTATAAAAGACCTTTATCTTTACTTATTGCTCTTTGGTGTTATTTGCTTTGTGACTTGTTTATCCATGTTCTACCTGTGACTTAGTCAGAAAAGATTTGCCAGAATCACTTAGAAAATAGAGAAGTTTTGTTTTCTTATTTATTTGTCAGAAATCAGATCAAAATAGAGCATTGAGGTCTTGTAGTCACCATTACTTGTAATCAGCTTCCACATATCTACAGCAGTACAGGGTCATATGTATTGTACTCAAGTTCAATAGTAATATTATTAATAACCACTGGTAGTAACTGTAGTCATGGCACAGTATTTGCAGTCTTACTCTGAGATAGGATCATATTTTGTTGGGCGTAAACGGAGTGGCTTATTATTATCTAAAGTTCTTCACTGAATTCACTAATTTATGGATGTTGTCTCTTTGGGTCATCAATATGGGACTTATGAATATATCCTACATGTTAACTTTTGTCAATATAAAAATGGATAGAAGGACTCTGCCTAAGCTTAATTAGTGTCCAGAGAGTGGAGGAGAGATAGGGTTTTCTTCATCACTGCCTGACTGATCCAAGTTGAGCTCTACAAACTGGCAGTACCGAACATCCACAGGGAATGAAAAGGACTCTCTCGTGGAGCAGCTGTAGGCTTCCGTGTCTTTCAGAAGAGACAGTTTTTTCCTGATTCTTTGTAATAGCAATCTATGCTAGACCAAGATGGGGTAGTAGAAAACAGAAAGCCCACAATTTCAGAATATGAGCTGGGGCAATGAGAGTGGGCTAAGTTCTGTTGACTAGGTAAGCTTAATTATACCATTGGTGAAGCTAGTCAAATGTTTGGGGATGTTAAACACATTTTCTCAAAGAACAAAACCAGAGAAATGCATTTTATTATTTCTTACAAGGTTTGTGAATCTGTTTTAGGGGAGACTTAACTGACAAATGTGAAAAATTTGCAGATTTCTCAAGTAATTACTGTAATTCTTCTTGCCTTTAAACATAGCTCATGTCAATGTGGTTCATTGCTTTTTATGAAATAAGGGAAAATACCGTTTTTTTTCCTTCTAAGTAATAGAGTGATGTAAGTAGTAAGATCGTAGGAACAGAAGGCAGTTATTCTGCTGTACACTTTGCAAACATTTAACAGGAAAACTTCATACATTATCAAAACTTCATACTTTATCAAAATGGTGACTCAAGCTGATAAAGACCTGTAGAGATAATTCATAAGAGTGAATGTCAACTTATACACCTATTTCAGAAAGACAGGGAGGAAAGAAAGGGAAAGGGAGGAGGAGCTGTCTTATGTAAGCAAATAACTTATTGTAGGGCCATCCCTGTATCAGGAGAAAGACATACCAAGGGGTTTTGGTCCATCATACCAGAAGTATTAGGAAGATGATATTTCATTAGTCTAACTAAAGAAAAGGACTAAAGAGACCATTACGTGCCTGGACATCTTTTGGGCAACACAGGCAAGAGGAAAAAAATGCCTCTGAAGTTCTTACTTGTTGTTCTTATAATATTTTCTTTCAAGAGGTAAGAGAAGTAACTGGAGATGGGCTTTTCTACGTGTCATCCTGAGGAGTAGAATGTGAACAAGGAAGAAGATTTGCATGAAAGTGGTGGTGAAATAATGAAATTCATGGTTCTTTAGAAAAAAGACAAGAATGACAACAGAATAAGGAAAATAAATTTGAGTATAGGATTATTGTTATTCATGGAAGGGCAGTCTAAGGGAAAAGGGGATAAAAAGAGTTTGAACTAATATAAACTTGTTATGGCCTTAAAACACAAAAATAAGTGGTCACTCTTTCATTCAGAAGTACAAGATCCTTGTGTAGGAATAATATATCAATAAGTAGAGGCTGGGAATGACTTTGTAGGCAGCTTTTCTGCAGAATAGCATCTAGCAGATATACTGGATGGAAAAATTGAGCAGAAGCCAACAATGTCAAGCTTCTATGAAAAAAGCATAATTCACAAAAGCACAGAAAAGTCATATGCAAAACACATGGAGTAGTGTTTTATCTGCTTAGCGCTGTTAGGTCCTCATCTGGAGTGCTATGTCCAATTTTGGCTATATTTCAAGAAAGATGTGGGTGATAGGAATTACAGAATAAAGCAAAATTGAAGTGGTATAAAAGACATGACCTCTGAAGAAAGACAGATGGAACTGGGTTTGATGTAGTGGAAAACATGAAATTCATTTTACAAAACTATGAGAGATTATTGCAAAACCAATGTAATCCAGTCCATATCTACTGTGACACTGAATTACAGTAAAGAAAACAACAAATAGATACTAGGAAAATGGCATTAACTCTATGGATAGTAAAGTACTGGGCCAGGTTACTAATGGAGATGTTGGTGTCTAGATTGTTGATATTTTCCCTTCCTTTTCTTTCCTTTTCTTTCCCTTTCTTTCCCTTTTTTATCATATGAGATGCAAATGAAACTCAGATTAAGTGGTAGGCTACACTCCAAAGGGGCTATTTCTGAGAAAAGTGTATAAAAGCTGTTGAAACCATAAGGGCCAGGAGTTACGTATTACATACTGTAGACATAACTACTGATATGGTTTGTTCACTGTTAGGATTTCGCAGTGCTTTGCTAACATAACCCTGAGATGAATGAAGTTGTGTAGGTAGAAATCACATTTTCTGTTTCTGAAAGGCCTTACTCAAGGTCTCAGTCCTATATCACACCAGAAAGTTAGGTAATGCTGAGTTATCAAGAGCTCGCATACAAAAATGTGAAGAAAATACCATATGTCTTTACTACAGGGGTAGCATCTGCCAAACCCCTTTCTTTGACCTGAACAACATTTTGAATGTGCTGTGCAGTGTGTGGGCAGCACAGAGAGTTTCAGTTATTTTGTCTTTAGTCTCAGACTCTTACGAGGGAATTACCAAGTGACACCTTCTTCAAATATTTGTATTTCTCAACAGTGCCAAATCTTTATGGCAAAGACTTCTCTCTCTTTTGCTATAGCCTCTCCCACTCCAGTAATCTGGCATTTCATATATATATATATAATTTAAATAACATGACAGAATCAAATAAGTGTTATTCATACAGGTAGCATGTGTTTATTACTGAAAGATGCTCTGATTAAATATTTATATACTCCTAAGGGTATAAAGGGTTATTTATATAATCTATTTTCCTAGTATCTAAGGGCTGTTCAACATCTTTTTCGGTGACATGGACAGTGGAATTTAGTGCGCCCTCTGCAAGTTTGCTGATGACACCAACCTGTGTGTTTCGGTTGATACACTGGAGGAAAGGAATGCCATCCAGAGGGACCTTGACACACTTGTGAGGTGGGCTGATGCCAACCTTATGAAGTTCAACCATGCCAAGTGCAAGGTCCTACACCTGGGTGGGAGCAATCCCAGGCACAGCTACAGGTTGGGCAGAGAA
>JANHGB010013192.1:0-10715 GCA_026283785.1 Coracopsis vasa
AACACAACAAAGTGAAATACAATGTTTTCTTCACAGAATTTTCTCTCTGTTATGCAAAACTAGAAGACAATCTTTGTCCATCACCATGTGAGGGATCCATTTGCTAACATCCCTGTAAGCTCAAAGTTATGTTTTACAGGAACTTAGCTAGCAAAAGCTGTTCCCACTATAAAAGTAATAGCACATTAATGCGTTTTTGCAATGAACTCCCTGTATACTGTATCCTGCGCTTGTTTTTGTCCATTAACTAATGACTATCCAATCTGCTATCACTAATATCACATGTAAACTCATGCTTTGCCCTTCTGCATGCTCAGTTACTTTATTATTGCAAAATTAATAATTTAGTATGGAATATAACGTAAAGACTGAGAAACTGTCACTGGACATCAGTTTTCACTGGCAAAAGCCTGTGTGGTGATGCTGACTCAATGTTATATTCATCTTGAGCTAAAAGGCTTAGAGAAGAATATTGTTCATATTTATGACCTTTCCAAAAGTGCAGTCCTAAAGCACACAGCCTGGCTCTCACTAGTCCACTGGCATGTTCTTTATTGCCATGCATTCACCTTATCTGCATCCTCTTTTCTTGTAATCAAGACAAGCTTTGTCCTTTTAAAATGCTGTTCCTGATGCTTTGGTAAATGTCAAAGATGATTTTGCAGTACTGTCAGACGGAGAGCAAATCACTGAATTGGAACGTGTGGTAAAAACTTCCTGGCTGGAAGAGCTAATCCCCTTGGAAAACAAAACAAAAAGTCCCATACTTTCCTGTAGAAAGTACTATTTTCTCTTTGCCTTGAAAACAGCATTCCTACCTGGTTAACTTATTAATGAACCTAATCGGTCTTTAAGTAAGGTAGTTTTGAAAGTACCAGTGTTGTTTTTCATTAATACATAGATACTGATGTTCAGGTTTCTAATTAGCTGTTAAAATCATTTAGGAAAAATCTAGGAGAGAAGACATAAGAGAGAGGAATGAGTTGGAATATTAGGTTGTTTTTAATAGAACAGGAAATTAAGGAAAAACTGACAGATTTAAGGTTTCTTTTGTGTCACTGGTGTGCTCATGGCAGGTGAGCTGTAACAGTAACTAGTTCTATGTGAATAACAAACTTGTTGACTTAATGACTGAAATTAAAAATAGTAATTTAGGTTAACTTGATATGACAAAATTCTGAATTGTGCAAATAAATTAAAAAAAAGGAAAGACATTTTCAGGTTTACAAGAAAATTAACTCTTTAAAATGAGCTGGATAAATTTCCATATTAACGTGGTATTTCAAGCTGGAACATTTAGAAATGTTAAAGCCCTCTGCTTTTGCAAATATATAGTCTTTTTCACTAACAAGACCTATTAAATATTATTTATTAGTGAATTTAATAATTTTTCTCAACCTGAAAGTGCTGCTTTTGGTAAATATTCTGTTTGACTGGGGGAAAAAATGTTCAGCTCTAGCTTTTGAGCTTGGCTGCAATTTTCTACATAAATCACATCAGTTACAATAAAAGTGAACTCACTGTGATAGAGTATATTTAATTTGCGCACACTCTATAGATATTTGAAGTCTCTAACCTTATATAACTTCAGAGTTTGAGCTGATATCAGGACAGGCTAGAAAAAGCTTTTGGGCATTTCTAGCATGAGCTCAGCGCCATTCATGCTATAAAACTAAGGGGCTTGGTGCAGAGAAGGCTTCTGCAACTTTATTTTTTCTGACGTATCTTTGTCCTCAACCAGTGTGGGTTGCAGGACCAGCAGTGCAGTGTGCTGTACTTTCGTCATCCTTGCCATCGGTAGTACTAGCTATGAGTTACAGTGGCTGAAGAAATCTTGCAAGCTTTGTAAAACTCAAATATATTAAAGGAGGGCATGTAAATTCATGCAGCTAGATGCTGGCAGGATTGGAGACTAGATGTCCATAGAAGATGATTGAAAAAACTTGTTTTCTTGCCAGTGACAGGTTAAAAATAACTCTGCACTTCTAAGCTGCCCGTAACACCATTTCCAGTCTTGCAAGACCTCTGGGAAGAGCTTTTTGCTTCAGCGGGAACATTGTGCATAGTGACCTAGAGAGTTAAATCTTCTGTTTGGTGCCTGTATTCCCTGGAGTTTCAGTGACTTATCATTTAGTCTGTCTGGGGTTTTGACGATTTGAAATACTAAAGGGACCTGAAAGGGGTTTTGTTGTCACATAGTCCAGAGGACTGGTGGTCAGTAGGGCAGGTGTGACTTGAATGCATTTGAAAATTATGTTTCTGTTGTGATGGGAAATTCCTCAATTATTTTTAAGTCTATTTTGTTCAGGGAAGAGTCAGAAATTGATGAGGAAGCTGATAAAACTCCATTTTAAGGTTGCATTCTTTAAGTCATAAAATGAAGGTACTTTGGATGAGACAAAATTCATTAAATATTAAACACAGCATTCAGGATGGCTTTTTTTAAATGGGCACTTTCCTCAAAAAAGGACACAAATGAAAAATATGTATTTCTAAACCAGAGAGTAAATCTGTCAAAGCCTGCCAGATTTGCAGGGGCTTTTGTGTTTGGTGAGTAGCAAGGTTCTGGCTGTGATACCCTTTCAGTTGGTATCATTTTTATTCAGTAATGTGGATTTCTCATTTGGTTATTTCTCTTTGCGCTGATCCTTGATGTGTTGCTTAAAAAAAAAAGAAGTCAGAGCAGTTGAACCATATGTTTATATCATAGCTCCTAATGTCAAAATTTTAATTGATTTTCCCATTTTGGAGGTTAGGAGGGGGCTGTATCGTGTTCCATGACATCATAAAAACAAAAATATTTAAAATATGTTTCAAATAAAATGAGGGGGGAGAAGAAAAAATGCTTAACTTAGAAAAGATGTGGGATTCATTAACAAAGGAAAATACTGGCCACGGACCAACGGCAAGCCAAATGTTTTGCCAGCAGTTTGCAGTTCACAGTCATCATTGCATGTCACTCTGCCTCCTGCACCAGCCCCTCCAACCATATATGCCTTACTTTAAAAGAGAAACCTGTCTGGTTTGAGTTGAATAAATTAATTTGGGTTTACTTAGTTTAAAAACAAAAATATAGAGGGCCCAATTTTATTTCATTATGCCCGTGGGTAAAGCAGTCCAAGGTAATTACAACCGCAGTGCTGGTTGTTCTGTCTTAATTAAAGAGGGTTTTCTTTGCACGTAGGTTTTTGCACAACATAATAAAATAGTTTGTGGTCTGGCTAGCCTCAGTGTCACAAGAGTGTACTCACTTGAGAAATTGTCCAGCTTTTCCAAAGGCTGAGGCCCTTCCATGTGAAGAGGAAGCATGTAGCTGCTCAGCAGGGCACAGGTAGTTTACAGTCCTTCCTATTTAGTGTAAGGGCACCATCGTAAATCATGCAGCAAACAACCTTTCGTACAATCTCATACACTAAGTGGCACACTTGTCAGCAGCAATGAATGTGGGCTTCAGTAAGTCTTTAAGCAATAATGTGCTCTAGAAATGTGCAACACCGGTTACATACCTGTGACCCAACCTCTTATTTTTCCAAAGTTTCCTAATAAAGTTTTCGGTTGTTTGGGATATTTTATTTTTTTTGTCTCCTTTGCATATAAATATGATTTATTGCTTCACAAATGCTTTTAAAGAAAAAGCATCAAAGACATTTAAATAATGTACTTGAGATGCTGATTGAAAAAAACCCCAAACTCAAATCCCAACAAGCATGGCTAAGATGGCCTGTTATTAGAAAACTGAAAGGAGGCATGTTTGCTAGCTGAATAAATCACGAAGCGTTGTAAAAACACTGTCTCAGGGATGATTAAGGGTAAGTGATTTTCATTACTACATTAAGTTCTCCTTTCTGTTGTGGTGCTTTTTATATCACATCAAGCTTAGCTATTTACTTACACTGCTTGAAAAAGCCCCAGTACCTCAGTTACTTAAATCATGACCCCATGCATTGATTCAGAAAGACAGCAACACAAGCTAGCTTTTACTTAATGCTCAGGAACCTGACACAGCTCCTTTCTTTGGGTGCTCTGTCTCAGGCAGGTGATAAAACTGATTGAATTCAGATTTGCAAGTACCGGTGGACCAGATCCCTGGGTGACTCAAGTCTGTAAAAATTCACAAGTTTCCCTCCCCACCTGGTGCTAGTGTTTTCCTTCAAGTTGCACAATTTTCCCTTTTAAAAGGTTTGGATTCTTAGGTATTTAGGGCCACCAGTTGTCCTTGAGCCAGATCATGGTGGGTCTACCTTGCTCATTTGCAAGGGCAAGGTTCTAAACCTTGCAAGTAGGGTCCCAAGGAGCATCCAAAGGGATCCAGATGCTTTGCTCAGTGACCAGCAGTGGGTTTTGTTTCCTTCTGTCAGGGACATGGCTTCTCCTGTGGAGGGGCAAACAAGTTCAGCTTCACCTGCTTGAGCTGACACAGTTTCACCTGAGCTTGCATTTACAGAGGAGAAAGTGCCAACGGGCATGTGCGTTGTACCCCAAGCCAGGACTTCAGCCAAGGGGTGGGCAGCCCTCAGCTGCACTGCTAGCAGTAGCTGCCTGCAGGATGAGGGGAGTTGGAACCTGTGGTGCTTGACAAAGCTGAAGTCTCTTCCAGCCTCCCAAGGCATGGCCCAAGTCCTTGGCAGTGCTGGCTGCATAGGGCTGGAAGTGTGATTATAGACATCTGGGCTTCCTAGAGGTCCTCATGCCTAGAATTAGGCATGTGTAAATGGGGAGAATTAGCCTTGAGGTGTACCAAAGAAACTTCCACCCCCATCACGTGAGCTGAGAGCATGAAAATACTGATTTACTTCCCAGTCTGTGATGATACCGAAGCAACAACATCTAAATATGCTTCTAGGGTGCAGCTGCCAAAGAAACGTTTCACAATGAACACAGAGGGGCATCCCTGTGGCAGCCTCAGCTGAGGTGCTAATGATTTCATAACCCGTTCTTTTCTTATGCAAGCTATAAAACCTGCTGAGACTGTTTGGCATCGGGGTGCCTGCTACCAGGGCAGGAGTCAGGGTGCAGTGCTGGGTTGATAATGGGTTTGCATGTGGAACAGATCTGTCCTGTGTGTTTTACATACATGGATTTGAAACGACAAGAAAACAGCCACTTTCTATTTCCACTTGCATTAGAGATTTCTCATGAATATCTGAAATAGACATTTATTGTGACCATAACCCTACCGCAAATTAAAATCAGATCCCAAGTCCCCTGTGAAAAAGGGGCTCATTATAATGTATGGAGATGTCAGAAATGATACTAAATGACGCTTAACTTTAAACCCCAAACACTATGCTTATCCATGGCTTTAGGGATAAATCTGCAGTGGAAATAAGAACAGGAGCTAAGCAAGGTTTACATGGGAGGGGGTGTCCCAGTAGATGTATAGCCCACAAGCTAAAGAACAAACAGCTGGTTGCATGTGTCTGCCAAATACAAAGTGTCTTGCATATATACTGCTGCATCTTCTCTTAAGCCAGATATTACCTTTGTTACATATCCTGCATAGACTGGGCCAGATCTGTCTGAGGTGTGATATTGTTGATTCAGATGGTTTGTTGCTATAGAGATAAAGGCAGATTTCCATGTTGGTCTGAAAGGTATACATCTGAATCATTATTCCTAAACACTCGGTTTCTCATCAAATTTTATGTATGAGCCATTTTAAGAACTTGTTATCTGGTAGGCTAATACCAGGGCTAAATCTGTGCTCTATGAAATAGAGAGACCAGGGGGAGAAATAAAAAACATGCTGACCTGCAATCTGATTTTGCCTCTATTCTTAATGTTCATCACATTTGCCTTTCCTATTAAAAAAAATGAAACAGAACAACACAAAACACAGAGTGGAGTGAGTAAGCCATGGCTTCCGACCCCTGGAAATCAGCCATACTCACTGCTGTGCAAATTCCTGCTGCTCTCTGAGCTGAGATCATACTGTTGGAGATGGCAAGTGTGTAGAACACAGATCTGTATCTTTCTTCCATTGCTAAATATTAACAGTAAAAAATAAATGCAGGTGATGCAACAGGCTTTGACCAGGCCTATTTATGTGATTGTTGAGATATTTTAACCAGATCAGTTAAATGTCTGGTTCCCTGTAGAGCAAATCGAACAGATCTGATGTTTGAGAGGAGCTCAGTTTGAAACGGAGTGGAGCTGCCACTTCATTGTGTAGGTAAAGTTAACATTTTTTTCACATGTTCACCTGCACTGTACCGGTGTGTCTCAGTGAAGTGTGTGACAATATCTTATCAGAGACATTGAAAAAAGGGCACATCTTCATTCTCCCTCTTCAGCCTCTTCCCCTTCTGAAGCTGACAGTCCTTTCCTCTGCCCTCCCAACAGCTCCAAAAACAGTTAAAAAAAAAAGAAAAAAAGAAAGAAAAACAAAACAAAACCAACTAATGTTTCTTGAACGTCAGCATGCTCTGGCTTTGTCAGGCCAGCAGGAGAAACAAATTACACTGTCAGAGGCCTTCCATTGACAGCTCCAGGGTACCCATTCCCACAGTTTAAATCTGGAAACTCTTAATACAAATGCTGCAGTTGATTCCAGCGGCTATAGTGGCACATCACTGAAAAGTGGTACTTTGCAGTTTGGTTTTGCATCATTGGGCAGTCAGTGCGTGTTGAAATGATGTTCGTGTTCCTGGAAGGGCTGTTTTCAGACCTGTGTGTCTACGGGAGACTTGGGCCATCTCTAGATGAGTGGCATTACTTCAACGATGCAAATGCAGCTAGAAAGATCTTCCTAGCCTGGTTGGCCTGGGTTTTTAAGCTGCTGTTTCAAAAATGACTGCTCCTTGCTCAATTCTAATGCTGAAAACTGCGAGATGCAAAATCTTAAAGCTATCCAGTACTGTTAGAGTTTCAAAATTCACCTAATTCAGTTTTTGACTCCATTGATCAAAATGCTGCTATATTTCTTCCCCTGGCATGAAAGCTTTCTTGCTAAACCACTGTTTCAGTGGAGGTTCTCAAGGGGAAAGTGGAGGAAAAAAGAAACAATGCAAACCAAAACTATTCATGGAGTATGCATGAACACTTACAGTTCATGCTGAAGACATGAAATGAATAATTAAAAAGAAATAAATTAACAGTGTGTTAGTTCATACTGCAGACTCTTGGAAGCTGACAGGGTGACCTGAGTTTTTATATGACTGCCTACTGACTAATAAGCCCTTTACTTTAAATTGGTGCAGTGGATGTTTTAGTCTTCAACACAAAGTTCTGGTTTGGGGGAATGTTTCCTCTTTAAGGAAACATGTCTCTCAAGACAAGAAAAAATCAACCCAAAACCAAAAAACCCCAAACAGCTGTGAAACACTAAACTAGAAACATCAGTACAAATTGGAAGGTAAAGATGTACAATTTTTCCCTTTTTTTTCCCTTAGTGCAATGTAGTGAATCATTAACATGCATCAGTCAGCATTTCAGGGTAAAATTTAGGAAAATATCTTCAGAGGTGTCACACATTTTTATGGGTCTGATTCTGTGATTCTGTTCTGAGCAACTGCATTAGCAGCAGTCATGTAAACTTCAATGGCACGGACATCATGACCAGTAGGATCAACCTCTCGTGTTTCTCAACTGTACTGTGCAAGCTGCACAAGATAAATATGATGAATACAAAGAATAGTGGAAAGCTGGGTTGCAGATCACCATACAAGCTTCAGTGACAGTATCAAGGGCAGCAAGGGTAGAATTTGGCCACTGCTTTCAGAAGAAATGCTGTAATATTATGGTGACCCTTCTGCTTCTCTTCATAAGCTGTAATATTATGGTGACCTTCTGCTTCTCTTCATAAGCTAATCACCACCAGGGGTCAGGAGAAAATCCTCAGTAGTAGTCCACAGATGGCAAGGTGTAAGGTGGGATTTTTGTTTTCTTTTGAAGCATAAGACATAGATCACTGTCAAAGCTTATTTTACAGCTAGATGTAATGCATGTTATATACTGTGTGTTTATGGAGTGTGCGTGCATGTGTGCGTATGAGTGAGATTCCCAGTTGGTTTAAATCCATTGTCTTTGGCAAAGCTGTGTGCTCTATACCATTGAGAATTGGCTCTATAGCTGTTGATGTGTTCATGCTTTTTTTATTGTTTTCTCAAATTATTGTGTTAACTGAGTTACAGCTCGTGAGCTCTCTTGATTTTTCAGTTTTATATTTCCTTAGTGATATTTTGCTCATAAACAAGCACATTTTGAAGGTCACCAGGTAGCCCAATGTGCAAGCTCTCTAGGAGAAAAGTTTTGAATGTGCTTCTGATCCTCTCATTCCAAAGAATGATTCAAAACAAAACAGCAAGTTCCCAGTAAAATCCCATTTCCACTTGTTTCTATAGAAAACATTTTATAATAGTAAGTATCCTTTCTGCTTTAAGCTGGAGAGTCTAAAAAAATTGTGCTTGGTATCTGACATTACTGACCACATAGGCTTGCTGCTTTTTGTTATTAGTATTGGCTGGTTTTTATCCATCTTTTTAAAACTAAGATTTAAGATTTACATGTTATCTGGGAATTTGATCTATAACTTGAAAGGCTACTGTAGCCACAATAAGAATGAAAATAACCCTGAACTGTTGAAAATTCAACTTGGAGCACCGAAGTGGTAATGACTGCAATAGTAGTTTTCTCGATATTTATAAATCAATGCAAACCAGAAACTGGATGTTTTAATTTACTACAGTTTCAATGTAACTGATACCCTCAAGTTTAGACCTTTAAGCTTTGTGAAGTGCAATGTTATTGCAGGGCATGCATCCAATTTTTAAAACATTATATAGATTGGAGACAGATGAGCTTTTCAGAATTATTTTAGGCGTATTTTGACTGAATGCCTGAGATGCATTTTCCAGTGGAAATTAATTGCATTGATGTGAAAACAAATGAAGTCCAACCTCAAAATTAGCTGCAGGTTCATGCTCAAACCAGTACTTAGAAGGGAAGGAGTGGGCACGGATAGTGACTGGAAATTGCGATGACAATATACACTTTGTTGGAAGAATAAAATAACCTTTTTTCAATGCCTGCTCTTTTTTGCTGTCTCTCTTAGTGGGCATGCCTACATAGGGAAAGAAATTTTCCCATGTATCTGTGGTTGCGCGTGAGTGGACGGTGGCTTTTTACTAGCTATTAACTTCTTCCCTTTGCAGACTGCTGGAAACCTTTGCTGGCCTGTGTTGGCATTTGAGTGTCAATGAAATCTCCAGCAGCTGCTACCTGTAGTACTTCTGTCATTGTTGTGGGGCATTTCTGCTGCACACTGTTTGGGGGGACTGTTCTGGGGGACTTTATTAGCAAATAGCAGCTAACATGATTTCCACGCTTCAGTGAAATTTGCCTTAGCTATGTAAAAAATGCTGTAGATGAGTTTGGAATTACCGTTTGCTCGACTGATGCTCTCAGTCAGTGGTGACTCCCATTGAGATGTAGGCAGAGAAGGCAACATGAGCTCTTTAAGTAATGAGAGCAGACAACACTGTCTTGGAGTTAATCTCTGTTGAAGTACAGCTGCAGCAGTTCTCCGTGACTTTGTTCTTTCTGCCTTGAGATTCACCCCTTCCCTGTGCTTCTCATCATTTGTACTAATACAGCTGTCAGTTGGGATTTTTAGCATGTTTAAGAGATGAAGTGTGTACAAAGGTTCCTCCCAGGAAATGGCAAATACTCATTTTGATCTTTATGAAAGTTTGAAAGGAATCAGTGAAGTGGGTTGGGGGTGGGAAGAGGTCACTGAAGATATATAGCTATTTGGCAGCTCTAAGATATTTTTATACCTGGAGGTGACTTCCTAAACAGATAATTGAGAGTATACCCTCATGTATGTACTCTTCTCCCTCCTCCCCACTGCCACTCACTGAAAAAAACATAAGCTTTGAGACACTGAGCACGTTTGGGGCTGTGACCATGGTGGGCCATGCACAAGTGCTAACTTTTCTTTGGGCTGTAGAGAGAGCTTGGCAACGCAGAATCATGTGCTGATGGCACAAGTGCTAGGGAAGCAGTGAGCATTTAAAAAGTACAGAGTATCTTTTGTGGTAGTTTTGTTAAAGGATTTTGTTAAATGTCTGGATTTTGGTCTGCCGCTGATACTTTTCGTAATACTCTGCCATCTGATACTTTTCCAAGCTTCTAATTTTCTATTTTGCTCATTTGCTATTTTGTTTCAGAAATCGTGTTTGTGTTTTCTTATATAATTAATTTCTTAAAGGTTTCTGCATTGTATGTTACTTTTATAGTATTTTTGGTGTTGAGGGTAGAATTGAAATCTCAGTAACTAAATCATGTCACATGTGTATGCCTGTTAGTTTTCCTCACTAGTGACTGTGGGCAGACTCTGCTTTACATAGTGTATAGAGCACAGTTGTGTTGTCAGCATTAGAGAGACTGAATCTGCCAGTGGCAGATGCTGGAGTGTTTTTCTCTCACTGAGACTGTTTTCACTAGTCAGTCTTTTTGTAGTAAAATTGTGACCAAATTGATGCTCTAGGTCCAACCATAGTGTTATGGCTGTGTGTGCTATGAATTGTGTTGACACATGGTCTGGAGACCCAGTAACCTTTGAAGCCACTATCTTTGGCTTTGTACAAGCTGTAGACTGTTGAAAATTTATTACAAGCTTATTCATTTTCATGGAGCTGAAGAAATATAAAGATTCAGATTAATCCCTTAAAAAAAAATAGAAAAATGCTGGAAGCACCTTTTGGGGTGCACTA
>JANHGB010013195.1:6512-44407 GCA_026283785.1 Coracopsis vasa
CTCCCCAAAAAGCATCTGATCTGGAAAATTCAGTTTAAGTAAGGTCAAGATAAATCTTTTAAGATTTGATGAGCAGATTTAGCATTCAGGCTCAGGGATTTCCGTCCTGAATCCAGGTAAACGTGTAGGCTTCGTGTTTCAAGTGACTTGTATTGATGCCTGGGTTCCTACCTTGCTCCAGGGCTGAGATTAACTGCACCCACATATCTCTTGTCTCAGGCTATTTTCCTGATCTACACCACTGTTATATTCGTGGACAGAGCAGGAGTGGGTTGGGGTGTACAAATAAGCACAGTGTCACTCACTCCCTGCCAACTAAGGCTTCTCCATTGATTTGTCTCAGTTAATGAGGCATAGCAGGTTGGCAGAGCATTTTTTTATTACCCACATTGGACTTATGAGATACATCCTGTGCAGAGGAGTACAAGTTTCCTTGTAGCTGCTTACATTCCAGTATCAGGCAATCCACAAATTTGTCATTAATGTATCCAGTTATTTATTTATGTTATGGATTCAGTTCTAATCTAATTTACAACTGAGTATCCACACAAGCAATAGCCCAATTCACTTTCACTCAGTGTAGGAACAGAGATTTACTCTTTAATGACAATCACATCCAATCAGTGGTTTCAGCAGAGAAAAATGTACTATATGGAGAAATTTTACTGCGGGACCTCCAAGGGGCTACAGGGGAGAAAGACATTACCATTCAAAGTCCCATCTATTATTAACTCATCTGAATCGAGCTTAGTCACAATTTTTTAAAAACTAAAATCTTAAACAAACCCCATCTGAATGTAAATTCACCAACATATAGATAAAAAACTGTTACACAGTCTTTTAGCCATCACTATTCTTGGTTTTTTAATCCCTCTTTCCCATGTGGCAATTTCTTCTAGAGAACAGAGCAAGATAGGTATGACCTTCTCCTGCCTTTGAGCTCCTGCAGTTTTAATTCAGAGTGTTCCCTATAACCTTGATATAGGGTGCATTATGAGACCACTGCCCCTAATATATGTAACTGAGAAAAAAAGGATACACAGATTTGGTGAGCAGATAACAGTAAAATTTCAGCCAAAATGTTTCTCTCCTTTCAGGAATACTTTTTGAGCTGTTCAGAAAATGTGAGAAATAAACTAAGTCCCCAAAAGAAAACAAGCAACCAAACACACCATCACACAGCCTGTTAAGTGTTGTTTTGTTGTACGTTTTTTTTTGTTTGTTTTTTGGGGGGCTTTTTTAATAAAATAAGGGCAAACCATAATAATCAAAGCAGATAGGTTGACTGAACTGTTGACAAGCATTCAGCAGTGTTTATTTTATCCTGAAGAAAAGATTTCAACAGATTGTTCTATGTTCTACTGACAGAGACCTGCTCACTCACAGCTTTGCAATAGCATTAACTTCTTCAGAAAAGGCCAATACAAAAAATAACCAGGCAATGAACATACTATTCACAACGCCACACAATGTTGTCTCGGCTAACGCAGTATCATCAGCTGCATGTATAGATACTTCACAGTGTCATGACTCCTTCGTTTGTTTTCTCTTGTAATGTTATCAAAATTTATTTCCTAATTATTTCCTAATTACTCAAGTAGATCATCATAAACTATGAGTTCACATATTTCAAGAGCAATTAATGTATAATTCTAGCTGTTCAAATGTGGGGTATGCCATTAGGAACCAGAATGAACAGGAATCCTCCTTATTTCCTTCCACATCTGACATTGGGTAAAGACATCTCTTTGCAAGTAAACCAAGTAGGTCACTCCTTTATGCCATTGTCAAAAGCAAACAATGGTTCAGGGGCCTAGGAAAGGTGGAGTGAAATGTTATCTCCTAATTTCATAACAAAAGGTGTTTAATGGCAACATTGAAAAGCAACTTGTTAGAAAGTTTTAACAGATATTTTTTTGTTTTAGCTGAGTGAAATAATGTCATCCACTGATACAACAAATGTCAAAAAATTACTTAAGGCAAGATGACATAAACCATATAAAATGATGATGCACCAATACACTTCATATTATCAAAATATACAGTAAAAAAATAATTTTCAGTTCAATGACAACTTTCTTCTCTGAGCTTGTCATCTGTAAATTTTTCCCCCATTCTGTCTGAAGACCTCTGGTTTGACCATTCTATCTAAATGCTGTTGATCTGCAAACTTCTTTTTTGCTTCTTAATCTTCAAATCCATAGTACTAGGCCACCTCCTGTAAATAATTCATATCCCTGCATAAAATTCCTCCACCTTACAAAACCATTGTACCTTTTACTTTTGTGGCCTCATATCATTATTTATTTTGTTCCTCTATTATTCTCTGTCCCAAAGTTTTTGCAATCAGGATCTGACTCTATTAATCTAAACTAGTAGGCATGATCTTGTTAAACATATCAACTTTTTACATGAAATTAACGTAAGTATTAAACCACTATTAACAGTAGAACCATCCTAGTTATTAATTTGAAAACTGCTAAGCTCTTCTTCAGTACAGCTCTTACCCTTCTTAGGTACCTATATAAACAAATGTCACACCAAGGACTAAAGTATTGTGAAAAAAAAAGACTCTTTTGAGAATCTGGTTCTGAATGCTAAGCTCTATATAAACTTTCAACAACTGACTAGTGAGGAAAAAAAGCACCTGAACAGCATATTTAATTGATATGGCATTAGCTTCAATGATATTTAAAGAATAACAAAGACAGAACATAACTGTATATCACAGAACCAGTACATTGAGGCTAAATGAAATTTATTGCTCAAACTCCATTAAAGCTCCACCAACATCAACATCAGCTATGAGGCGTCACATGGATTCAGCTATGGAATGTCACACTGCTGAATCCTAAACTTTGTGACCAGTGATCCACGTGACAATGCACAATCACTCACCCAAAAGGGAGGGCTCTCAACCTCAAATGTTACCTTAGACAATGTCCCAACCCAAGATGAGAGTCCCCAGCTGCAGACCTACTGCTCTGAGGAGGACTGACTCCAAATGGCTGCCCAATGGGGCTTCCTTTTATACCCTGATCTAACCTGAGCTGTGCTCAAACATGGTCATGTACCCCCCATGGGCTCAGGACCCAACTTCCTGCCCCTGCACCCTCCGACCAACACCATGTGTATAGGGCAAGAGCTGCGCATGTGAGGAGCTTTCCTGGGCTCTGTGGTGGAAAGATTTTGAGGGCTTTAGTCAGGGCTTTCTCAGGGTGGGTACGCCTGCCACACTGTAGCCTGAGAAATGAAGAAAAATTGGAACTTCAGCAGAATGATCAAATTTAAATCAATGAGCAACAACAGATAGAATAACAAATATTCTACGCAGCAAGTTTACTCATCCTCTTAACTTTATTTGTGTAGCCTGAAATTGGATTCCATAGAAATGCAAAGTTTTTCAGATTGTTGAGATCTGAACCTTTATCTTTCCCTGCAGGCTATTTGTATTAATCTGCTTTTCTTGAAGCACAGAGCTGTTAAACTGTTAAAGCTCATTTAAAATGTGGCTATATTTCTATCAATGGACCTAGATAGTTGAATTATAGATTTTAATTATGGTTTTTGTAATTTGGAGATGCTTACTTAGAAATATGTGTAACAAAAATATGTAATTAAAGAGCCTTTATTGCTGCTGATCAGTGAATTGTGTCTATATTGACAGCAAGAGATGGCTTAGTATTTAGATTTACACAGCCACTTTTTATTAGTGATTAATATGAAAGTCAGCCAGCTTTGTTCCCCTATCTCTATTGGTATTTTGTCGTGAAATTAAAGCAAAGCAAAAGATGTGAAAATGTATAATGCCTTATGCTTTAAGAGTGAGATACAAGAGTATTCCATAATTGAGTAGCACCCATCCTACAAAATCAGATAAATACGTAACTAGAAAATCAGAATTTACATTTAGAATTTTATGTGCTATACATCTGACATGTCTGGCTAACTGTTTCAGTCACTTTTCCCAATGAACCAATGCATGAATATAAGCCCCCTCATCAAGTGAGTGTTGCAGCTATAGTTAGCATGCCATTAAGACTGTGAATCTTTAAACAGAAAAGGCAGTGTCAATTATCGGTGATGGAGGAAGCCTATTTCTGCAGTCCTCTGCATGCTGCAGCTATGGGATATCTACAGCTCTGGACAGAGAGGGAAGAAAAATAAAAAAGGTAGGAACAAGCACTGCAGTAAAATGGTAATGGTGAACTCCATTTACTTTTCAGGGTATTACTGGATAGCAAGGAGGAGTGTGTTACTCTATGCTTTGCCTGATTTTGGATAAAAAACTCATCTCGTACCATCGAATACACCTTGTAATAGAGTGAAGACAGATACAGGATAAAGCTAATCCTTTCACAAATACCAACTCGACAAGATTTACACAGCAGAAATGCCATGAGCACAATAGAGAAGACCAGGAGATAGGAGGTATTTCATAGAATCATAGAGTCATAGAATAGTTAGGGTTGGAAAGGACCTTAAGATCATCAAGTTCCAAACTCCCTGCCATTGCAGGGATGCCTCATCCTAGACCATGTCACCCAAGTCTGTGTCCTACCTGGTCTTGAACACTGCAAGGGATGGAGCATTTATCACTTCTTTGGGTATCTAAAATAGGCAACTCTGTTCTTTCCTGAAACTGATAATTTATCAGCATAAAAAAAAAAAATAAAGTTTAATAAATTATTACAAACTACTTCATAGGAAATATAGCGTGTGTTTCACACTATGCTTGGACCATCATAATTGGGACTAAACTTTCCTTCAGATACACGAATTGCCATCTAGTGTTTCAGTTTCCTACAGAGTCTCTTGGTTTCTTGGTTTCCAGCACACTATGGAACAATACTCTGTAGAGCAGCAGGGTAAGAACAGCAATCAAATTAAAAGCATTGAGCGATTTTTTTCCTCTATATTCATGTTTATTCAGGAGTAACTTAGGACTGTTAGTTACTGGTGTTTAGAATTGTTCCTAGAGGAAAAAAAAATATCTAAGAAAATCAGATGTCAGGGACATTTGGGGTGGTGTTTGGGATAACAAGGAAATTTTTGACAGTCTCTTATATCTCGGATATAGAAACAAATTCATGTTTGCTTTCAAGTTTGAATATAGGTTTTCAAAGAATCCTTAAAAATATGAAATTTTCATTTCACTGGTCACTGACTTTCCATTAAAAACATTTTGGTGGAAAATTACTGACAGCTCAGTAACTACCAGGGTAGCTATCACATTTAAGTACTGTATACATTAGTAGATGAAGAACTCATAAAAATTAAATGTGTAGTCCTTGAATACATTAGTTGTGAAGGCCACCTTCTGCTTCTGCCTATGAGAAGTGTGACCATTCGTTATTTCACAGCATGAGAATTAAATCTCCTTACTACTGTTACAAATTCTACCATTTGTTATCAGTGATAAAAATATCTCTCTTTCTGTCAGAAAGGAGTTAAATAAATCCAAAATCTTAATCCTTTTGCTGGATTAGTCTCAGCATCAAGTCCACAGCTGACACTTTTTTTTCCTCTGTGTATGCCTGTCTATTTACAACGAAGATTAACATACAATCTCATGTTAGTCTAAACCCATGAATGCCCATAGTCAATTAGTTCAGACCCTCTGCTTTAACTACAGATGATTTACTTCATCTGACATAGTAAGTTTACTATCCCAGAAGACTAATCTACAGGCAATTCCATGTGATTTTTACATAATATTGTTGTTACAGTGATAGTGTGGTCCCTGATATCAGGACCTAGTAACAGCCAAAAGGTAAATAACTAGAGGAGCTTTGCCCAGCGTATCTGTAATGTGAAGTCTTTCTTTTTGCTCTAGTATTACACGGGCAGGTGTCCCTGCCCATGGCAGGGGGGTTGGAACTTGATGATCTTAAGGTCCTTTCCAACCCTAACTGTTCTACGATTCTATTTCTGTAGTGCTATTCAAATCACTGGTTTGCTCCTGCATTTTAATTACATTTTTGCACTGTTACTTGTTTTGTGTTTGTTTGTTTGTTTTAATTGTGGTGTTTTTCTTCTCATTAGCCCAGAGATCACCTCTAGATTAGACACATTCGTAAGTCACCATATGATAATTACATGCTGAGTTTGGGGGTTTCTTTGTTCTGTTTTAGTTCATGGTACTCTGCTCATTGTGTGTGTGTTTCTGTCCTCCTAATTTACAGACCTTTCTTATTTCAGTGGCTTGAAAATTGGTCCTTTGTGCTTGAGATGAAAGTTCTGTCTGTTCCACTTCACCTCTGTGTAGAAACAGTAGTGCTTTGTAGTTCAGGCCAATGTTATGTACTCTGCTTTCTGCCAGCTGTTCACTTCAGTGGACCTGCTGCTTCCTAGTGTACTCAGTCTTGGTGGTATTAGAAAATGCAGAGTACATCTGAAATGGCCTCTGCATTTAAAATGCAGAGCATTTTGTAAAATGGCAATTGTAAAATGCAGGCTCCATTTATGAAGGCAAAGTCAGTGGCCTCTGTCTGCATACCCCTTCTTTTATCACTTACACTTGCTAATTGTCTGCGTTATTGGCTGACACAAATCTTTTCCAAGAGTCTATACAAAGTTTGATAACCTCTCTGTTGCTCCCTCACCCCATTCCTGGGCCAGCTGCTGCTCACTTATTACTGAGACCAGGTGCTCATGAGTATTTGCCCTACAGCCAAAGAAAATAGCTTTCCTAACTTCAGTGTACTTAAACTCATTATTTCCTCGCTTAACATGATAATGGTCTCATACTGTGGGGTGTTCTGTATTGGTACACTGGCCATCAAAAGTGGGTTACATGGCTTTTTTGGTTGGCAAGAAGGAAAACAGTTTTCCTGTAACCTGGCTGCTCCTTGAGGTGAGAAGCTGGCTGGACAAGTGATGTTCTGTGACTGGTTAGATGAACATGGCTGTCTTTGAAAGTAATTTACTTGTCTGGTAGAGAAGAGAGTTGATAGTACTTCACCTTGCAATGGGGTGTGAAAAAGTAGGATCCTGCTCTGTACTCTCAACCGTAAAAACATATTGAAACCAGTTCTTCCAATGAAGGAAGATCAGATTGACAGAAGGATCTTGGTAGTCCTTCTGGTTTAGGCATCTATTGAAAGGTTCTGGGTTCACTTGGGAATAAGGGTATACCAAACTATATGAAAGTAAAAGACTTCTTGTAACTTTTTTTGCTGGAATCCATACTTTTTTCCCTTGGGTTTTAGTAGCTTGCTGGGAGTGGTGTCTGCTCGTGTGGCCAGACAGTGTTCTGAAACTTGGATTAACCTCTAAGCTAGGTATTTGGACTATGCTTTTCTCTTGCAACAGCCATATTCACCGGTAGAACTTTAATGAACATCCAGCAGGATGTTAAAGGAAATGAGTGCTGAAAATTATTAGTGATGGTTACTCTTAGCTTTTTTAGAACTATTTGTTCTCTTCCTGAGTTGGGAGCCAAGTATTCCACTTACAACCTTGACTGAAATTGCAGTCGAACACAGAGCTGGTAGTAAGTTCTGTCCACTGATTTCCTTCCTTTTCCCTTCTCTCACTAAATTGTCATGCTGAAATTTAGGATGCACCAAGGGTTCTTTATTAGTTTCAAGTTAATTTTAACATGTATCTAAATTAATACTGTGGTTTTGACGGTACAGGCTGTGAGCAGACTCCAAAACACTTGTATAGTTCCTGTTTGGAGGACTTGACTGGGAACACTGATGTGAAAGCTCACACTTTCCCTGGATACTTTCTGTTTTGTTATGCTGCGCAGCAAACTGATTCTGTGCCCAGATATAAAGCTCCAAATCTATGGGAACTGCATTGCCAAAACCACTCTGTTTCTCATCTTTAAAGTTCATACCTTTTCTTGCCTTGAAGGACCACCAGTTGTTCTATTCCTGGGCACGGCTACACTGTCCCCTTTTCTGCATGGCATTATGTAGTACTTGCCATGCACGTTAAGGCTAGAGATCAGTCTTGTCTAATAGCTTAAGACAGTAAACACTCATTAGAGACACTGCAAGATCTTTCAGATCCAGTGACTAGTATTAAATACTTGAAGGTGCCAGAACAAGCAGTAGTAAATCGTGTGATATTTTCTCTCTGAGAGTGGGGTTTTGGCTCTTTTTCAGCTGTTTGTTACGAGGAATGAGAATTTTTCTCACAATGGCTGTTCATTTTTAATGTTTCTTGTACAACATTTGGGTTTCATATCATTAAATGTAAATATCGTTGTAAATAAATGTTTTCTATTGATGAAAAGCAAGTGTGTTGCTGCTTTCAAAGTAGGCTGGTTAATTTTTAAACAGAAAAGGACATCTGGTCCCAGCTACTTGACAAATAATGTAACCAGCAAAAAAATGAAGGATGATGCTTAAACTGCCTTTTGCAGTTTAAAAAAGCCCTCTTCATTCTCTGATGAATACCTGCAAAGGAGTTATAAGTAATAGGGCATGAGAATTTTAATAGATAACTGAGTCTAAGGGCAAAGTAGAACCCAGTCTGCTTTTCATAAGTAATTTAACTCCAACTGTGATGAAAACTTGCCTTTGTCCTTCAATTCAGCTGCCGTTATTTCTAAGCCCTAATATATATACTGAATAAGAAGGTGTTGGACAGGTTTTAATGTGGTGTGTCTTTTCCTTTTATACTTCCTGCCCTATTTTTTCCTCTCATTTCTCTTCAGCTAGCTCTGAGCTTCCTCATGGCTTTCTGTTTAAGGTTAATAACGACTTCTTGATTACTAATAATGCACTAACCATTATGCTGCATTTTAAAGCATCACCACATTAGGTGAACTGGGTGACAGAGATGCACTTAATGTTATACGTAGGGGGTTTTCTTTTTAAGTGCATAAAAGTGCACTTAAAATTAGAAAATCTGGATATTAAGCAAAATTTGTGAAAATTCTGTTATATTTTTAGAGGCTAAAATAACTTGGATAGTTATTATCTAGATTGAGCACAGATAATTATGTCCTATGATTAGAAATTGTGAAACATGCATACTGAATTGATTTTGTCTATAGTTCTCACTTCTAAGAGCATGTCAAACAGCTCTTTGCTTGCTGCAGAGGCTGGTCCCAGTACTGTGCTGTTGCACAACCTACTGTCAAACTTGGTTTCTCTCTAGATGATTTAAGTGTATACAGGAAACAACCTGATTGGGTGTACGTGGTGCTGATGCTCAAAAATACATTCAGGAGTTAGGGACAAGCAAATCTATCTAAAAGGAAATGTATCTCTGTAGTGTTTGTAGGCTCTAGCATGAACATGCTTAATGATCTACACCAAAAAAGACCTGGCACCACAAATCTGAAGCAGTAGACATTTTCAGTGTGTAACTTCTGTTTCTGTTCTAAGCAGTGCATTTCAGCTGTGGATGCTGCTCAGCATTCTTCCTTCAATTCACTGAAGAACCTAAACATTCACTTTAACGTGTGAGGAGTCCCATTAGTTACAAACTGAACCCTGAATCATCCAGGTCCCACACACGCCTGGGACACAGCTGCATTCTTGCCCTTGCTATAAACCCATACAGAAGATACTGTCATTGAATTTCAACAGATGTAAAGAATTCAGACCACTACGTACCATTACTGGTGATTACATGTAGCATACCATTTGTGTCATGATTGTGCAAGCTGTGCAAGCCTACAAGTAGCATTAAGTTTAAACTTGGGGTTTTTTTCTAGTGTTTCAGGGTTTTTAGAGCTCAAACTCTTCAGTGAGTGGGATAAGCTCAGTTAGGACTAGCACGTACAAATCCTAAACTCATTTAAGGGAACATTTTAGGGGTTGATTACCTGTTACAGGTAATGTTGGGAAAACTCATTTCTCCACACCTGTAATTTCAAAAACTAAGCTCATGAGTGTTTACTGATTATTATGGGGGTTTTTAACCTCCTGATTTCACAGGTGATAAAAAATAATCCCTGTCCTGATAGAAAAGCTGTTGTCTGGGAAGAAAACTCCTTATAGAACTGTAAGAAATAATCCCTGTACATAGATTAAAACTCTAGCAGTCTCTCTAGATACCATGTTTAATAAACTAAGAGAGAGCTACAGAAAGACTGTGAGCAAATAAAGGGAAATAAAATGTGAGTTTATGGGGAAAAGGTCTGGATGTATGGTGGGAGGCATTGTTCTTAATTCACTGAAGACTGAAAGGGCCTTTTCACTTAATGTCTTACTCCCCAGTCTCCCCCATTATGCTCAAAAGAAAAAGCATACTGTGTGTCTGAAGGTGGCGGGGTTCTGTGGTATTCATTCTTGGAGCAGAGAATAGGAAGTGAATAGGGCAGCTTTCAAGAGGAGTAGAGTTCACAAACTGTACTGTATAGGGCAAAGAGCACTAAATTCATGCAAATATCCTTAGCGTTAGCCTGATGGGTATTATCAAAACAGCACCTAGGGTCTTGTAGGTATGAGGTATTCAGTTCCTAAGTGAGCCTTACGTAGAAGCGAGGAATTGCTAGGGGAGTGGGTGACTGACAGATAACATTTTAAATGCTTTCCATAGAAGCAGAACGGGCAGATTAATCCCATTTGCCCAGTAGGCTGGAAGCAACTCACAAAGTCTAAGAGGATTACGGAGAAAACTCCAGTATCTTCCTGCTCGCATGGTTGTTTTCCATTATCTTTGCCTTGCAGGTGTCTGTGTGCTTCTCACCCCACCTTCTTTTTGGGGTTGGAAAGCCGTAGCTTGAACAGTAGTAGGAGCTGATGTCTCTTTGCAGATCCCTTGGAAATAGTCTGCTACAAAGGCCCTGCTCTTCTGAGAGGTGTTCTGTTACTGTGGAGATAAAGATTACAGGAAGGTGAACATTACTGTGTGCTGATGAACAGGCTTCAAGTCTGACCAGTGCAAGTAGAGGATATGCAGTTCTATTTACTCCCCACTTAAAACAGCGTGAGAGAACCATGTGTCTTTTTAAAGACACCAAAACAAATCCAAGCAAATAGAATAGCCTGCAGAATAAGGGTCATTCCTAGGGGAAAGGATATAATAGGGAAAAAAATAGCTATAGCAGTAAACCTGGTATATCTGGAATTGATAGTTTATACACAGTTGCATTGTAAAATATCTCTCTATATAAATATATAGAGATAGAAAATATACAGGTATACAGTCTAGATATAACCTAGACTGTAAGAGACAGTGATCGAAAACAACTTTTTTACACCATCTACCACATTCACTAAGTCATATATGCAGAAATTAGGGGAGAGAGGGGGAAATCAAGTCCTTAATTTACATGTACATTTCCAGGCTTGCGACATGCTGGATTTGAGCTAGTACTGTTACATATAATCTTAGTGTAGCCTGTTATGCTATAACAAGTGTTACGCTGCCAGTGTTTTCATTAATGGGGTTGTGCCTACAGTCACAAAATGTATTGTGACACTTTGACTACAGCTCAAATATGTATATGAAAAGTATTATTAGAGAACTACTTTTGTGTCTGAACTTTTAAGAGAATCTACATATGCTTGGGTTTATTTTCTGTGAGGTTTTGTAAAGATGAGAAAATCCTGGTTTGTGCTTGGACATTAACTCATGATTTTAAACAATTCCAGTTTATCAAGAGTCTTTACCCTCAGTCTTTCATTTCAGTTTATAGGCCTTTCATTACCATGACTTCTACCCAACTCATGCATTTCAATTGGTTTATCCATAAAGACAGGAGATGTTGTAATGTCTGTGCTTTTTACAGACGGGCTCAGGGGCAGGAAGGATGCACGTGTTGTTCAGAGAGGAATCCCCATCCCAGCTCTCCTAGGTCAGAGAGACATACGGGTACCTGTTGAAGTTGCTGAGCAAAAGCTTTTGGAATCAGCAAATAAGGAACGTAAACTACAGAGATTTACATGAATTAAGGTTTGCTGAGTGTGATGCTTGGTGACAGGGGTTCTGTACCACAGGAGAGTCCAATTCCCAGCTCTCAGCCTAGAACTAAGAACTGAAAATAAGTACAAAGGAATATCTACCAGGCTGCATTTTCTCTGGAGTTCTAAGTACGTTTTCTGCATCATCTGTCTCGTTACAAATAATAGTGTGTACGTCTGTCGGCAGAAAGAAGGGAAGCAACAGTGTCAGTTGTTCCAGTTTGGAAAAGAAAAGGATGAAGAAAGAAATTAGAAGAGGTCTGATGAGATGATGCTGTTCAGTTCTCTTCTGACTTAGTTTGTCCCTTAGGGATAGTTTATTTGAAGCATATTTGTTGTAGGAAAGAGTCTGTTTTCTCCTGAGAAGGCTTCACTGCACTAGGAACCTGTAGCTAAGTATATATGATGATCCCATTTAGTGCAGAACCTTGAGATGCCTCTCTTGAGGGCAACATAAATCATTGTGATTAGATTACAAAGGAGGGTCCCAGTTTTCCCCCTATTGCACTATAGTCTAGAGCACGCTGAAAGGTTGGTCTCTGCAGGCAATGCCACTTAGCTATCTTTATAATGGTGATGTTTTTACATACATTAGGCTGCTTCTGAACCCTGTGGTCGATTTCAGTGTGCTTGTGATGGTCAGAAGCCTGCTGATAAATACGTAATGATTTATCTTCTCTGGTTGCAAGTTCTGAGTGGCCTGGCTTCTTTTATGACCTTTCAGCTTTGTGGTCTGGGCCTAGTGGGTAGTGACTATCAAACCTGGCTTCTGCCCAGCCGATGAGTCTGGTGCTGCCCCATCACTGTCACTCCCTTTTGAAGACTGCTCTGTTCGCGAGTATGGCTCTGACACTGAACTGGGTTGCCCGCTCTGAGCCTTTTTTCCCTCAGGGTACATATTGAGGCTGTTTTAACTCATGTCTTAGAAGAAAAGCCTCGATCAGGCCTTGCACAGGATGAGCTGTCATCCAGAGGTGGCCTTTCACCAGCGTAACTCATTTTCCAGAGGCAGTCTCACTTACCAGAGTAGCCCTTTATCTCTCGGTGCTCTTCCATGACTTTGTTTTGGGAGCAGCAAGGCAAATGTAATTCAAATCCATGTGGGTAGGGGTTTTTGTATGGTTTTGCTGGGGTTTGGGTTTTTGTATTTATGATAGTACTCAGGTATTCCAGTCTGAACACATTTTCACAGGGTTCAACTTGTTATTAACTGTGACAGAATGTTTCTATATCAGGGCCTATTGTTGGCCTTGAGTTAAATCCCCCTGTCTTTCCTTCAGGACTGCAGGGTAGGAAGTGCCTATGCAATTATCATCAGCTGAAAATCATCTGCGAGTGTGAATTGCCTTTGACTATGGAGGAAAAGCGCTCTCTTACTGCAGGCTGAATTGTTCTTCCCGAATCAACACTTGGAAGCAAAGTTTGCTTAGCAATCAGCTTCATGTTTTAGTTGAGCGAGAGGGATTTAGAGCAAATCCAGACAGAGAGTGCCTTTCATTCCTTTCCACATCAGAAGAGCCAGAGAGAAGGGAAATGGTGCGTCTCCAAGTGGCCCTCTATTGATAGAACAGACCAGCAGAGCAGTCACTTGTGAGCATATCTGTAGTCTTTGCAGTTTGAGGATCCTGGTCTTCCCTGAGACCCTATGTATTCCAAGGGCAATTCTGCCTTCTATGGCTGGGGGAAGAGTTGTGTTCCTTCCTCCGTATTGTCAATCAGTCCTTAAAGTTGTTCCCCATATACTTATCAAAGCTGTATTAATGTATTCTTGGGTTGAGAATCTCTTCCCTGTCTGTCCTCTCTCCAGAGAGAGCAAAGTCACACTCATTTGATGGAGAGAGTGCTCTCTGTTCACATCTTGCTTATATTTTAAGATAAAATATTGCTTATTACAATTAAATGTTTTTGTGCCTTCAGGAAAGTTTCAGTTGATATTAATTTTTAATGTAGTGTTGGATTGAGGCCTATATTAAGACAGCTTGTGCTGCTTGAAGTTGTGTTTCACCACGTGGCAAAGCAGTGCTTGTGGGAGTTGTCTTACTTTGATGGGAAACCTTTGTCTTTCAAGGAACATGCTGCCATTCTTCCATACCATTTTATAACTTCAGTGCCTTTATGTTGCAGACAGCTCTTCCTTTCCCATCTTGCTTTTTCCTTTAGTTCCTGCGTGCTGCCTCATTTCCTGGTACTGATTGTTGCCTTTCCCTTAAAGTGGGCTGGCATGGAGAGAGATCAGAGAAAGGAATTACTGCTTGTTATTTCTCCTCTAAATCCCTATCGTTCAGCTCAGAAACCTCGTTTTGTTGGTAGCAGGAACAGGAATTTCTTCTTGCAGATCTTACGTCCTCTGAGCAGCAGTGATTCTGTCAGGGTCAGTCAGTCTGTTTAAAGTGAAAGGATATCACTAGGGTGATCCTTAACTCGTGAGCAGTAGGAAAACCTGAATCCCTCTGGCCTGGTAAGAGGTTGTATTTCATAAGATAGCTTTTCATCGTATGCTGATTTAGTTTTCAGATCCATAATGTCATCTCTTTGTTTCCTGACAGGACAGCAAAAGGGTACTGATAGGACAGGAATAAATACGTGTGTGCTTTTGATTTCTACAGTGTTTCACAGATAGGGAAGTGTCACGGTGGTCCTTTCCCTTTCCGCTTCCATACAAACCTTTCGTCAGGGTTATGTTTAAAACACTGTGTAATAATACAGGGCCAAGGAAAAGTACCAGTTTAAGCAGAAACTTCTGAGAGACTTCTGATGTTGTTGAAGTGAGCTTTGTTTGAGGGTGTAATCCAAGGAGAAGGTGGTCCCAGTGAGTAGTGGGAAGAAAGGCACCTAAATCAGAGGAGTTTCTATTTCGTTTGCTTTGGTTTTGTGACCTGTGCTCTGTGATGCTCTTCATTCAGTTTTCCATCACAGTTATAAAGTGTGTACCCTTTGATTTTTCAGCTTCTGAAATCTCAAAATGAACAATTTTTATCTCCCTAACAGGACATGGAGCAGATGTGAAATGTGTTGACTGGCATCCTACAAAGGGATTAGTTGTATCAGGAAGTAAAGATAGCCAACAGCCCATTAAGTTCTGGGATCCAAAGACTGGCCAGAGCCTTGCCACACTGTAAGTTCTTGCCCACAGATCTTGATTTGCTGAAATACAACCTAATTTCATAAAGCCTTTTCATTCCTTTCTCAGCTTTTTGTCTTGCATCTTTTCAGCCATACCCAGTTGCTTCAAATATGAAGCTCACACTTTAGCTCTGCCGGAAAATCTGGAGGTTAGATGAAGACAAGTCTACACTTGGAAAATTGTGACTTTAATATGGAATATGAATGTAAATTCCCTTTGTCCTTCTCTGTAGACCTCCTGCTCACACAGTTCTCATTTGGAAAGCAAAACTGAGACATGGGAACACAAATGAGATGTTTCATCTGGCTGATAAAAATCTCTTACGCTGCATGGGAAACATGCACAGTAACTGAACACTGTCTCGATGGGCACTACCAGTTGCTCTGAAGTATGCAAGAACAGGATAGAGGCATAGGGCCTTTGCACAGAAAGCCACAGTATTGTGGTTTAGTAGCCTGGGCTACTTTGCTATTGATCAGAATGTTTGGGACTGGTAAATTATCAGGGGTTTAGTGTGTCTGAGAAATCAGTATCGGGACAAACAGTCTACCTCTGCTTGCAGGCATGCTCATAAGAACACAGTGATGGAGGTGAAGCTGAATCTGAATGGCAACTGGCTGCTAACAGCTTCTCGTGATCATCTCTGTAAGCTCTTTGATATTCGTAATCTGAAAGAAGAACTTCAGGTCTTCAGAGGTCATAAAAAGGAGGCCACAGGTCAGAATTTGTTATATTCTGTGGATTTTTATTAATAAGTTTGGATTAAAAATGAAAGTTTTTGAGATCCTGATTTCCATTCATTAGAAATCCCGTGTTGTACTGTCTGACTGTGGCTGACTGTGTATTTCAGCTGTGGCCTGGCATCCTGTTCATGAAGGGCTGTTCGCCAGTGGAGGATCTGATGGCTCTTTGTTGTTCTGGCATGTTGGGTATGTGGCATTTTCATCAGCGTGTTAGATAGGTATTGGTCAGATGTGCTTCACTGATGAAGTTTTCCTGTGCAGGTGTGTTTTTAAAGGACACAGCTGCTTGCACTGAAAACAGCTCTTTGTTGAGAGGGTGATGAATGGTTGAAAATCCTGGTTTCTTAGAGCTTGTTCTGAGATGTTCTAATTGTTTTGTTTCTAAATGTCCAGTTAAAATCCCTTCGTTACTGAGCTCCTTATAGAGAACAACTGAGAACGTTCAGTTCACCCAATAGACAAATAACAGAGGCTTATGTTTAGCAAAATATGGGACAGAGGATTGTGTTGTAGCAGATATTCACCAGTGTCATGACTGATTTGTTTATTAATATGCTTCAGGGTTGAGAAGGAGGTTGGTGGAATGGAAATGGCCCATGAGGGAATGATCTGGAGTCTGGCGTGGCATCCCCTTGGACACATTCTTTGTTCGGGCTCGAATGATCACACCAGGTATTCTCAAGAAAAGATCTAAGGGAATGTATGTACACTAGAAAGGTGCATGGCATCAGTGAACAAAGAACAGATTGGAATGATTCTGATACACAACCAATTTGCAAAGCAGAGGCACAAACTTACCTAAATGGGAAGGCACTGACCTTTTACACTAGAAGGAATGCCTAATATGTTTCTTTCATCTAAGGTAGCTTTAAAAATACTAGGATTTGGGGTTTATGAGACCTTTGAAATCTCCTAAAGAAATTCTTAAGAAAGAATTGTTGTAGTTTCTTGGCTGAAGAAATATTCTTACCTCCACAGCATTTTTTTCCTGCAGATCATCTGCTGGTCATGTCTGTCTTTTCACATTGCAAGCATGTTTGGAGGCACAAACTGCGTGCTTTTAGGTTGAACATGCTGTAAACATGGAGTGTTTTATAAGTGGAGTGAATTTTTCCGTGTGGATGTGTGTATTGAGAAGTTTAGTTGTGTGTAAGGGTGTATTTGAATTGAGTGAGAAGTGTTTTGAATGGACTAGAAATATATCTGTCTGTTCAGGGTCTGATGTTGATGCCTTGTACTTATACTCCTTATGTTTTAAAGTATCTTCTGAAATGTAACTGTATAATTGGATATGATAATTGTTGGGGGTTTATTTTTGCTTTGAACCTCACACCTAACGTTCAGATCTAGCACTGAACTTGATCTAGTAAGAGTTGAATCCTTATATAATGAAGATAGCACGCTATAAAAGTTAAAGAACTAATTACATTAATCAGACCCTTATTTGAGATCATATAACTTCCTTTTGACAGCAAGTTCTGGACTAGAAATCGGCCTGGAGATAAGATGCGAGATCGTTACAACTTGAATCTGCTGCCTGGGATGTCAGAGGATGGCGTGGAATATGGTAAGGCAATTTCCCTTAATATGGAAGGAAGAGGGTTGGGCTCAGGAACAAGCCTTGGTCGTTAGCTGACACTAGAGCGCAGCCTCTGGGTAAGGTGATGAAGTAGTATTATAGCATTGGTGACTACCTAGGCAAAGATGTTTCTCATTAAGACAGCCGTGATTTTACTCTCCCTGTTATCAGTGATCAGCATTCCAACAGTGAGTTTTCATTTGTTTCTGCAGCTCCAGGAGGTAAGACCTGCTCTGTCAATCACAGGAACGAGGTTTGGCTCTCTCTCGGGCAGTATCTCCAGTACCCTTTTCTTCTCGAAGCCTTCATGTGACTTCAAGACTTCCACAGTCCTGAACTACAGCAGGAAAATCTTTCAAATTACTGAACTTGGCTAAAACCTGAACACTTTCTTAAGGTTTTATCTTGGGAGTTTTAGGCTGCTCAGGGCCTGAAGTTATTAAGATAATGATAATTTGCTCTGTGGCATGCCTCAGCAGCCTTTACATCTCTGGGGTGGCATCTGCTTCTTCAGATTTTGGATGATTTGCTCTTTTGTGCTTAGGAATGTTAATTGAAATGCAGCACTTTAATACAGTTTAAGTTTTAAAATATACAGATTTGTTATAACAAGAATGGGTATGGGTTAGTATTTCCTTTTCTGAGGAAATGCATAGTACTATGGATGGTACCATACGTGTAACTTTCCTGAAAGGATGTAGTTTCTGACCTTTCGGGATGTATTCTTCAACCTGAATTAGCAGTTCTTTTAACATCCTGTAATTCAGGTATGGAACTGAAGTGACCCACCAGTTGTGAATTATGTCATGATACCAATGGTAAAAGCATGTGAGAATCTCAAGGGATAAAATGGTAACGTAAAGAAAAGTGTTCCAAGTGTAAATGTTGTTTTTCTCTAGATGATCTAGAGCCCAACAGCCTAGCAGTTATTCCTGGGATGGGAATACCTGAACAGTTGAAGATAGCCATGGAGCAAGAGCAGATGGGTAAGTAGTAGCCATGGGGAAGCATTTTCCTGAGCACTCCAAACACTGTGTGACTTCTTTGATTCTTTTCTGTATTTTGATGGCACAGATGTTTGGGTTTTTTTCCCTAAAGTTCTGCCTTGTGCCTATTTCCCATGTAAAGGAGGAAGAGTTGAAAACCTCCTGGTCCCTTTTGCTAAATAAGCTATGAAGAGAGTAACAGCATTTCTCTGTAAACCTGCATTGCTCTGACTGTTTGTCTCCCTGGTGCTAAAGGGAAAGATGATTCCAATGACATTGAAATGACAATCCCAGGCCTGGATTGGGGAATGGAGGAAGTAATGCAAAAGGACCAAAAGAAGGTGCCACAGAAAAAAGTGCCCTATGCAAAACCAATACCAGCCCAGTTTCAGCAGGTAAGCACCTGATACACAGTGACCAGGAGACCAGCTTGTTACTTTTCCAACTTCAGAAAGCGTGTGGCTGTTGAATTGCTGTGGATTTTCAGTATCAGCTCTTTGCTATCAAAACCCACTGCAAAATAATTTACCACAGTGGTTAATTTAATTACTATTTAAGCCTAAAATATTTGGTTAAATCCTTATATCTTGTACCTGTACCTGGAAAATAGTATGTTACAAGATATGGAAGCTTTATTCAGTATTGGTTTTAGCTTCTGTGTATCCCCCTTACACAGCATTCCAGCATATCCTTTCCTAACGCAGCAGTATATCACGTACACGTTGCTCCACAGAATTCATCTTGTGTTTACTCTTCTTCATAGGCATGGATGCAGAATAAAGTTCCTCTGCCTCCCCCACCTGAGCCATTGAATGATAGAAAGGAAGATATTAAGCTGGAGGAGAAAAAGAAGACACAGGCAGAGATTGAACAGGAAATGGCAGCACTTCAGTACACAAACCCACAGCTCTTGGAGGTACGTATGTAAAGACGGATCTGAGCAGATTTGTTTGAGCGAGTGGTCTGTGTGCTATGTTTGGACCTCAACCTTAAAATGACTATCTTGGTTTTGGTTTCACCTGTTAAAAATCCCCCAAAACCCACAAACCAACCACCCAAGCATCTAATTGGACTGGATGTTGGACTTAATGCATGATGTTATGACACCTTCAGTGAGGCTCCCCCATTTCAGTTAGCTCATACCGATGTATGGATCTCTGCAGCTGTACTGCTGCTAATGGAGAGAAAAGCACTGAACCTTTTTAAACACCTGAGAAACGAGAGCATTGCTTCTGATTTTCAGTTGTTACGTACCCTTCTGTGCTTGGCTGTTTATCTGAGTGTCTCTTCTTTGGGCAGCAACTGAAGATTGAGAGACTTGCACAGAAGCAAGCTGAGCAAGTGCAGCCACCACCTCCAGGAGGCTCTCTTCACGGACCCCAGCCTTTCCCAGGGCAAGGCCCAATGTCGCAGATGCCTCAAGGATTTCAGCAGCCTCTTCCTCAGCAGATGCAAATGAATATGCCTCAGATGGGACCTCCTGGTCCACAAGGACAGTTCAGACCTCCGGGACCCCAAGGGCAAATGGGACCTCAGGGTCCTCCATTACACCAAGGAGCTGGAGGTCCACAAGGGTTCATGGGACCACAGGGACCTCCAGGTCCCCAAGGGCCTCCACAAGGAATGCCACGGCCTCAGGATTTACATGGACATCAAGGAATGCAGAGACATCCGGGTCCTCATGGGCCAATGGGACCTCCAGGCCCACAGGGTAATGCTGGCCCACAAGGCCACTTGGGACCACAGGGTCTACCTGGGTCTCAGACTCATTTAGGACCGCAGGGTCCACCTGGCCCACAAGGTCACTTGGGTCCTCAAGGTCCTCCTGGTGGTCAAGGAATGCAAGGGCCACCTGGTCCCCGTGGAATGCAAGGACCTCTTCCTCATGGCATGCAAGGAGCTCCAGGATCTCAAGGGATGCAAGGCCCTATATCTCAAGGGCCTTTGATGGGACTTAATCCAAGAGGGATGCAGGGTCCACCAGGGCCCAGAGATAACCAGGGACCTACTCCACAAGGGATGATGATGGGTCATCCGCAAGAGATGAGAGGTCCTCATATGCAAAGTGGTTTGCTAGGACACGGTCCCCAGGAGATGAGAGGTCTCCAGGGACCCCCGCCTCAAGGTACAATGTTAGGACCACCACAAGAACTGCGTGGGCCACAAGGCCAGCAGGGACCTCCACAAGGCTCTTTAGTAGGGCCTCAAGGAAACATGCAAGGACCTCAGGGACAACCGAACCCTTCAAGGGGGCCGCACCCTTCCCAGGGCCCTCTGCCTTTCCAGCAGCAGAAAACACCTCTGTTGGGTGATGGGCCTCGTCCCCCGTTTAATCAGGTACGTGTCACACGGTCTGCGTAACGAGAGGGTTGAGGATGTAGGAATGAGAGTGTCACACAGTGGAAATGCAAAGCAAGAGCCGAGAGGCTGAAGGTTTGGTATGCTTGTGAGACTGAGGCCTCAGGAAAACTTAAGTGATACTGAAGAGAGTTATGTAGTTTGGAAACAGCAGAGGTAACTGCAGGAAAGGGATTAGTGGAAGCACTGGTATTGAAATTGGTCTGCTTTGAAAATATGTAACTGATATTGTTGTTTTAATTTGAGGACACTGAACTGTTAATGGGGAGTTTCCTGGGGAGTAGGTAAGCACTCGTAAGAACGGTGTCCAAGCAAACTGAGACTTGTATGTATGAATCAAAGCAAGTTACTGTCATCTCACAGTTGTCCCAGGGTTAGATAACCCAAACCATGGGAGGAATTTACCATAGATACTGACACATCTGGAATCAGCTTAGGTCTGGTTGGATTTAGCAGTTCAAATTGAGTGCACAGGAACACAGCTTCAATACCCACATCCACCCTGCTTCCTGCCTTGCTATGGATATACTTTACCTACCTGTGCACTTGGTGGAGCACAAGTTAAGAGATTGGAGGTGTACACCCAGAATTCATTGCCAAGAAGCACGAGGGGGAGGCCAGGTATGAGACAGGTTTGTCTGATGTTCCTGCTCCATGTTGCCTTGGCATTCAGCTCCAGGAGGATTCACCAGCTCAGCTAGGCAGCATACTTGTGCGTAGCTGACCTGGAATACTGGATACTGATGTTTACAGACTCGACAGTTAATTCTGCAGGAATCAAGGCAGGTTTTGATTGAGTCTGGCTCAGTACCAGGTACAACCTGCTCTGCCTTCTTCAGCATCCTCCATAATGGGCTTTTCTGCCTTCTGATCTACCACAGATAATGCAGAGCTTTCTGTATTTATTAGGTCTTACAAGTACCTATTTTTATGGCACTAATCCTGTACTTAAGATTTCTCTTCACTGTCTTCAGCTTCAAGGTTAATTTTGAAGGGGATGTTTGGAAAAGGAAAGTCTGTTCATTCAATTTTATGAAAGTGGGGTTTTCTTAAACCAAACGCACTCTTTCAGAGTTGCACTCAGTAGTGTGTAGTTAAAGCTTTAGGCAGGTATGCGTGTAGTCCTTAGTGTGTACTCTGGTACCAATCCCAGTGAGTGATGACATACTGAAATGAGCTTTAACTCAGTGATACCATTTCAGATTGACGTGGACTAGCCTGCAAATTGTGGTTTTATGTGGCTATTTTTTTGCCTTATGAACATGAGCAGTAATTCCCTCCACAAGTCTGTTAATGTGATGCTGTTGCTGAGATTTCAAATGAGAGTTGGTTCCATAACCATCTAACTTACATCAGCACAATGTTTTTCACTGCTATCCCAGGGAGACAAACTTTCCTGCACTGAAAATAATTGCCAGGCTTGTGTGTGGATAAATGTTTGGCTATGTTTGCATATATGTGGGGGCTGGCCTTACCTGACCCTGCTGTTAACACTCTGGTCAGAATGCAGTAAGTAACTTTTGTGAGGTGGCTGCTTGTTTTCAATGAATGCTGCTATCTTGAGGTCTTTTACAGGTACTAAAAAAGGCAAAGCAAGGTGGTTTTGACCATTTTTCCTTCCTTGTGCTGCTTTAGTATGGTAATATCTTTTAAAAAGGAGCAGATTTGAAAATTCACCATCTCGGCTTTTGGTGCAGCTTGCTGCTTTGTAATATGATTGTAAGAGAAGTTCCTATTTAAAAAGGCCTTACCTGGGATTTTTTGAATAGTAGGCTTTAGCTTGGGTTTTGTTCTGAATGTCAAATTTCTCTTCTGTAAACGTGTACAAATCACTTGCCTTCCTTTTCAGTAGCAGAAACATGTGAATATCTATCTGCTTTATCAATGGCTTGTACCTTTATGTGGCTTTGTGAAGGTTAATCTCCATGTAAGATACCACTATGACCTGCATCTGCTGTGCTTGGGAAAGCAGAGATTCACTGCAGAGTGTGTGGGCAGGATATCCGTCTCTTCCTGAAAGTGAGATCTGCTACCTTCTGCAAATGTGAAACAGGGTAGAGAGCTGTTTACGAGAAGGAAATGGCCTGAGATGGGATTGTTAAAGTCTTGTTCTGGAAATAGGCCTGTTGATACTAAAATGCAGATAGATAAACAGGATATTCCCAAGTTAGCAGTAGTGCTTCGGAGCACTCCTGCTATTGCTAATTTAGCTTTGATCTTCCCATTCCTTTTAGATAGCTGTGCAGAATTTCGTGTCATTCCCAGGTTAAGTGAGGTGCAGATATTCCAGGCCTTGTCTCTTGTCCACACAGACACAAACTTTGGGAGCGTGTCCCGGATTTCAGAAGAAATGCAAGTTATTCTTAAGGGCGAATACAAAGGGTTCTTGCCCCCTTCAGTGCAATCATAAACCACCCGTGCCATTTGCATATATAGGGCAGACAGGCCGGTAATGTGGAGCAGTTGCGTTCTGCAGCAGCTTACCTGAGTTGTGCAGAACCTGAAAGGCTTGTGGGGATGCAGTGCTACAGCTTTGTCTTCCCGTCTTGTCAAAGCATGGTTTGTTGCTTTGTCTGGAATAGAGGTTTTTGCTAAACCCTGAGGAAACCGGTTCAGCGAGTGCCAGAAACTGCTGCTTGGGTTAAACACCGGTGGGGTAAATTTAAGTTCAGTAAAGCTTATTGTAAGTGTATGCTGAATAGATGAGAAATCTTGGAACTCCAGCAAGGTTTTAGTCAAGAACGGCAGAAGCATCGTGAGAGCTGGGTCTTACCTAGTAAGGGATTGATTTGTTCTGGACTCACGTCAACATTCAGTCATTAGGAAGGTGGTTTTGGTGGTTGTGGTGTTGTGTTGGAGGTTTGTTATAGGCGTTGGAACAGGCCTTTTGTTATGATATTTTTTTCCCAAAGCCCTTACGATATCACTCAATGCAAGTACACTACAAACCGATGATGTTTGTAGTATATATTTGTGTGCTTTTTGTTGTTGTGCACTCGACTGCGGTCGAGTATGGGTTTAATTGAACATCCATGGTTCAAAATATGATGGGAAAAATACACGAAGTAACTTACTGCTTCTTTGTAAAGAGAAAGAAAAAGGTAGTGTTCATGAAAAATAAATGTAGAGCATGAAAATTAGTTAACTTTGATTCATGGAGAGATTAAGCAGTGTAATCACAAGTACAATGACAGTGATGGAGTATAGGGGTTTAAGTATTTACAAACCACCTGCAGTCTGGAGGGATTTTTATAAGCCAATATGAAGGCCAAGCATAAATGTTTTCAAGTTAGACGTGTGGGGAAAAAATAGTCCATGGTCAGGGTTTTCTGGTATGGGTTTGGGGGGATTTTGGTTTTTGGTGATACCAACATAAAAAGGTTTTGTACAGCCATCTTGCAGGTCTTAAGTCTGTCCTGTTCACAGTGATGTGCTTTTGTTGTTGGATCTCATTGCTACAGTGTAAACTACATCATTCCAGTCCAGTACAACCCCCAAATGATGACTTTTTGTCTGGCTTTTGCTATTTAAAGGCAGAATGAGACAGTTCAACTGTACTGTTTCCTGGCCAGTGTTGTCATAGTGGGGCCAGTGTAAATGTGGTACCTGTAGAAATCTTTCATGGGTTTGTGACAGTGAATTTAAAGATTATTATTGAAATTCAGAGAAGAAGAGAGAAAATAACCAAATACTTACACATACTGATGTTCTCCTTTGGGATCATGTTACTTGCACAAACATCTGCTCCTTCCACTCTTTCTGCTTGAGAAAAGCTTCTACGCTACCTGCCTTTAGCCCTGTCCTTGCTTACTAACCCATTAACAGTGGGTCTCGATGCTTAGCCAAGTGTTAAGACTTGCTTTTGATCCTAGAATTAGAATTAAGAAAAACAAACTCTGGCAGCATGTTTCAAATGAAGCTCATGTATTTCCCTGTGAAAAGTTTACAAGGGTTGTTTGTAACAGTCTCTATGTTTTCTTTGGCATTGTTTTATTTTCTTCATTTCCAAAGGAAGTCTTTGGTCTGTGCAGCTCTTTAACTGCATTTAAATCAGTACCTGATATTCTTCAGTCAAATAGACAGAGTTTCCCCATCTGCTCTAACAGATGCTCTGTTAGAATCTGTTAGCTCTAGCTAGAATGAGCTTTATTATCTGTGGTTGTTATAGGTAAAATTCTAATCCCTAAAAAGCCGAGTTTGCTATAAAATGGTGTGTTCCTCAGACAGTGACCGAAAAGCGTTACTGATGCGAATGTCTGAAAACTCAGGCTGAAAGCCTTGGAAAAGCAGCTGTTTCTCTCGTAAGACCTGTGCAGAGGCAGTCTTTATGTGAAGAAAATTGGTTTGCCCCCTTAGAAAATGCTTAAAAGCAAGAATACTCACCCATGGCAATTCACATGGCTTTTCTTATTGTATGCTCATAGGATGGACAGAACCCAGGTCCTCCACCACTGATACCAGGACTGGGACAGCAGGGAGGACAAGGTCGCCTTGGCCCTCACAACCAAGGACCTGGTCTTAATAAAGGTATGTTTGTTCTTCTGTGAGTAATCCTACTAAAGAGGCTGTTCCAGTGCAGTGCCTTGAGACAGAGAAAGCGACAGCAGAGGACAGGGCCATGACAGAGAGGAAAGCTTCTGTAGACTTGGGCTGGAACATAGAGGAAACGTTGTGCCAGAAGAGACTGATGTAGTGTGAAATGTATAGCGTGTGCTGTGTAGAACTGTACGAACTAGAGCATCCTAAAGCCTGTTTAGAAACCATTACAGAAATCTGCTATGATTTTTTCCCTCAAGGTGACTCCCGTGGTCCACCAAACCATCACATGGGCCCTCTCTCAGATAGAAGGCACGACCAGAACAGTGGTGGTCCTGACCATGGGCCTGAGAGAGGGTTGTTTCGAGGTGGCCAGGAGTGGGGTGATGGTAGAGACAGCAGGGGCATGCCAGATAGACGAGGACCTCACCCAGATTTCCATGATGACTTTGATCGACCAGATGACTTCCGTGACGACTTCCATCCAGATAAGAGATTTGGCCATCGATTACGGGAATTTGAGGGGAGAGGAGGCCCACCACTGCAAGATGAGAAGTGGAGACGAGGTGGACCTGGGCCTCCCTTTCCTCCAGATCACAGGGAATTTGAAGGAGGGGGTTCAAACCGTGGGCCTCCTGGTGCTTGGGAAGGACGCAGACCTTCAGATGATAGATACCCACGGGATCCTGAGGACGCACGCTTCCGAGGAAGACGAGACGAAAGGTAAGAATTTATCTGCTCATTTCTGTGGGAGGCTAAAGGGTAAACGGAGGGAATTCTTTCTTCCTGGTTTCCTTTTCATTAAGGAGTCTATCTGTTTCAGATTTATAAACTGGAAACCAATAAGGAAATGAAAACTCTAATATACCTGAGTATAGAGTCCATAAAAATCATTCAGTAATAGAAGAAAAATGGTCATTGTACACAGCAGCTTCCGTGTCTTTAAACAGTAAGTAAAGAGAAGGCAGGAAATTTTTAGAGAAGATCCAGTGACACAGGATGAAGATTTGAGACCGTTTTGATGAAAATTGAGAGGAAACTTGAAGGTTAAAGTGGCAAAGTTTTGAACACTAAAAGTGGATTTTGAGACTTTGTCTCCAGTCACAAACTACAGCATGACTGTAGGGACTGTAGAGTGAGATGTAAGATACTTGTAAGGAGCAGAACAGTGATCCTGCTATCAAACATAAGGGACAGAGCTACAGCATCTGCTGGACTGTTGAGACTATTTTCTCATGGGTTTGCTTGTAGAGATTTTACTTCTCTTTCTGACTTTACTTCTTAATGCCAAGCGGAGAACTCGGAGACACCCAACTTACAGCAATGTCCACGTCATTGCTCAGTTTCCAGATAAATTAAGGGATGAATTTGTGTCTAGTTCCAAATGTAAATATGGAGGAATTATGCTAAGTCAGCAAGATTAACTGTCATCGAAATGGCTCCACATTCATGCTAGTTTAACCGAGTTAAATTTGGCCTCCAAGGTCTAAGCCTCTCACTGACCACCAACTCTGTATGTATAAGAACATGTACAAATACCTTGTGGTCTCCACATAATGTGAACTTTGTGTGTTTTAGTTGCCTTTTTAATCGTTTTCTTACATTCCTTCTACTTTGCATCTACACAGCTCTTCTTTTAGCTATTTTCTACCTAGCTCTGTAAAGCCGTTCCTTCCTTTTGTGTGAAGAGTATGAAAAGAAATGAACAGTAACTAAGGAAAGGTAACACAGCCATTTTTTAAAAGTAGAGAGAATCCAAGCTGAATGCTCTGCAGTACAGAACTCTAACAGACGCAGCAGACAACGCTGTTAGAAGCTCAGTAGAGGTTTTCAAACCTTACATTGGAAATGGTATGGGGCTGGAAGGTATTGTATGATGGTCCTGATTTTGAGAAAGGTTTCAGGAAGATTCTAAGGACCTTGTGACCTGTAAATCTGACTTCTGAACTAAGAGGAGTCTGTTTGTTAGAGTACAAGTGTTTGTACAGTTTGGTCTAAAAGGAATCAGCACAGGGCTCTAAAAAGCTTATTGTGCTTGCAAACTTAATGAATTCCTTTGAATGAAGGCAAATTAAGTGCCATTTACTGCAGAGGCTGAGGTGAACTCAAGAATCCCAACCGCTCATTTAGCTGACTTGGTTTGGAATTTAGACTGTAACTGGTTTGATGAAGCATGAGAGGGAAATGTGTGTATGTGTGTTTCTCTCTAATTTCCCATCCTTTTCATCCCTGTCCTGTTCTTACTGTACCTATGCACATTAACATGATGCTTCTACTGCAGAGACCTGCCTCTTCCTGCCTGCTAATCTGCACAGTCTGTAGTTCTGTACATTAAGATCCTAGGCCTCAAGGAAGAAGATCCAGGAGCAGTCAAAACAGAAACTGAGCCCTATGCAAGGCAGGGTTTTACATGTGACTGATATGAAATAGAATAAACATAACACAATATTAGGAGCTGTGGCTATGTCAGGCATATAGGTATGGTAGATTTCAAAACTAAACTGTGTCCATAATGTTGCCTGGAAACAAAAAGGAAAGGCCCTATTCCTGCTAGCCATAAGCCTTTGTGTTGCAAATCTTGGTGATTTATACGCTAAGCAGAATCGCACCATGTCAGTATTAAGATGGGAGGCCCTCTAAAGAACATCTAGGGGACTGTGCTGTTTCAAGGCTAAACAATATTGCAGTGTTATCATCTGAACCATTTGTACCTGAAACTGCTCAGTTTGTTCTCCCAAACCATCCAGGTTAATGTAAAATGGTTCCTTGTCCATGCACAGCACTCCCTCCATCCACTGCTGTACCTCTACAGGCACAGCAGCCTCCTCTCTGTATTGTGGTTGTTTTCTGGGAGGTGGAGACAGACCTATTGTTTTTCATGAGAAATGAACTGTACAAGTTTAACAATATTGTATTGTCTTCTGACTACTGTTAAAATATTTAACTTTGTAATTAAAAGGTTAATGTTGTTAAAATTCTAAATAAAAGTATCTAAAGTTTTGCTTGTAATAGGATGCACTGTGTTGTTAATGAGCAGGGGAAGGGGGTGCTGCACAAAGCAAACACCATCCGTGTATTATGGTGGTTACAATTTGGCCAGTGTGGAACTGGGAAGAGAAGGGAGGTGGGGGGCATCAGTGGGAATGGGCAAAAAGAGTGCCCTGCATTGTGTGCTGCTGCTGAGGGGTGGGCAGGAGCAGCGTGGGGTCGCACTGACCGTGAGCACTCCTGAACCAGTGTGCCTGCACCGCATAAAGCTCTCGCCTGTGCTTGCACAGAAACGGGGCTGTAGCCTAAAGCACTCCTAACCACCGGTGCTAGTCAGGATGCTCTTCTGGAGGTGCAGTAATACACAGAACACATCTGTGCTGCAAGTGTTTAAACGGGCAAGGTGACAACCAAAACTACCAGTATTCATGCAGCCACCTACAGGCTTACCTGGAGTGGCACTGACAGTTCATTAAGAACCATTCCTCCCTCTGAACATCTCGGTTAAAACCCCAGTGTGATACTGGAGGAGCCATACTCGTTTGAGATGAGATGCACAACCCAGTCATAGCAAATTACTGCCATGGGACTTAGGAGAAATTACCAACTTCAGTGTCAAAACCACCTTTTGCAAAGCAAAATCCTTCATTATTGCAGCTGAATAAACTGCTCTTCCAGTTGTAGAATGCCACTGTGCACGCTGTTCAACAGTCACCCTCATCCCTACAGAGCCAAGGGCAGTCTAGATTCATCCGCTAAAACTGTAAACTGAGAAGAATGGAACAGAAAAGAGAATGTTTTAGCATAGCAAAAATCAATGGAATGAGATGCTGATGTGTTCTGCTATAGCCATGACTCTCATCGCTTGAATTCTTCCAGCTTGTTTTTATCACTACAGTGGAAGGGAAAAAAAAAGGAAGGGGAAAGAAGACCACCACATTAAGGGAAATTCACTTATACTTTACCTTCTATTTGTCATCATTCCTGATTTTTCTCTCCCCCCCCCCCTTTTTATTAAATGAACACAGTATATTTGAAAGTATTTTTCCTGTTTGAAAAACCAACACAATCAGCAGAAGGAAATGAGGGGAAACTAAAAAATGAATAAACAAAGTGCTCAAAGGTAGAAAATGAGCACTTTTCCATCTACAAATCCTATTCTAGTAACTGTATGTGCTATAGGATTAAGTAAAACAGTTCAGAAATGAGTTGATGATTAAACTGAAGCTGACTGAAGTTTCTCAATCTAAATTCTGTCTAAACCCCACATTTGTACCATGTTCTTTCTTGTAGCTTCAGAAGAGGAGGACCCTTAAGACATGAGGGCTGGGGACCCAAGGGGAGAGATGGCTTTCGTGGACCTGAAGATTTTGGGCCAGATGATGCTTTTGATGCTCCAGACGAAAACTCAAGAGGAAGGGACCATGGTGTTCGGGGGCGAGGTCGTGGTGCTCTGAGAGGTGAGGGGAACATTCTTCCATACTGAAATGCAAGGACAAGGAAGCAAAGACACTTCTTGGGCAAATTACAGCATTGTCATGAATCCAGTGTCTCCTGTACACTGTATCTCTTACTGCGCAGGAGGCCGGAAGGGTTTGCTTCCTACTCCAGATGAATTTCCACGCTTTGAAGGAGGGCGGAAACCAGAATCCTGGGATGGAAACAGAGAACCAGGTAAAAACTGGTGAGGTTTGCTTTAGATAACTGCAGACTTCTATAATATAACCAACCAAGGACCAAAAATTTATGTGTGAAAATCACTTCTTCTTCCTGTACCTCACATACTCATTATCAGTCTTTTACTGTAAGAAAACCAAACCATAGTTCTTTGGACTTCTAAATTCAGGAAACAAATTACTATACATAATTTAACTGGCTCCAAATGCAACTGTCTCAGCAAACAAAATTACTATGGCCTCAAAGCCTCAACTTTAAGTTGGTTTATTGTACAGCCCAGGACTGCCTGTTGTTGTCACCTGCGGGTGACTGAAGCACATACCTGGGGATTGCTTGAGGTGCACATTAAAGCCAACAGTAATCTTTCTCTTGGGTGGCATCTTCTCTGTTGTTGCAAAAATCATGTTTGCAGCTGCAGTGTCTGGCAGTTTACTGAAATCTGCATTTGTTACTAATGGGGAAAACCTGAGTTTTCGAATGTCATGGAAAAAATGAACACAAATGAACAGATGAAGATATGAACGTCTCTAAAATATATGAAAATACACTGAAAAGAACGCTTTAGATTTGTCACTTTCATTCCCATCATCCTTTAGAGATCAGTTTTACCTTTAGCTTTCTTACTCATCTAATGTTTGCTTGTTTTCCTGTTGGGATGGGGAGGGGAGGAAGCTTTATGTAATACCATGGAAAGGGTGTAAATTGATGTGACTTCCTCCAACAAAGTGAAGAATAACGATCAGATCAACATTAGTTATTATCCTGTTTTTAATCTTCATGCTCAGGTCCTCGTCCAGATCACCCTCCTCACGACAGGCATTCTCCAGCTAACAGAGAACGTGCTTCTTCACTCCAGGGCATGGACATGGCCTCACTGCCACCACGTAAACGTCCCTGGCATGATGGACCAGGGACCTCTGACCACAGAGAAATGGATGCTCCAGGTGGACCTCCAGAAGAGAGGAGCAAAGGTAAAAGCCCCTTGTATTGAAAACCTCATTTAACACCGGCACATTTTTCAACAGTAGATTTATCCAGAACTCCTTATCTGTTCAGAGGGAATAAAGCTGAACTGGTAACTGTCTGATCTTGCCAGCTGTGAGGCTGAACACCAGTCTTATAGGAACACAAGAACGGAGGGGTCTTCTGGACCATCACATCCAAATCTTTACTCTAGCTTCATGTAACCCTCTCCTTTACTGCCCTGATCAAAACCAGTTAGGTTTTGGCTCCCTGTTACTCCAGCTAGCAAACTGTTAAAAGCTTTTTTCCCCTCTAATTTTCAGTATAGTTATTTGTTATTCAAGCTTGTGCTAACACCTTTATCTGAAATATCCTTCCTGTCTCAGCCTTCACTCTGTTGGATCCAAATGTTTTAACTCTTTGCTCATGAGCAACCTGGTCTAGTGGAAGGTCAGGGATGTTCAAACTAGATGCTCTTTAAGGTCCCTTCCAACCCATACCAGGCTGTGAGTTGTCTACTTGTAAGAGTGTAAGCATGGGCCATCTGTGATCAGACCAGAAGTCCATAAAGCTCAGTAGCTTGTCTTTAACACCAGCCAGTAGCAGGTACAGAGGGAAGTGTTACACTGTTCTTAACAGTGTAAGTCTGTAGCGGTATGTCCTGAAATGCTCGCTCAACCTTGAGGATCTGTAGTTCAGTGACTTACAACAATGTTTTTATATCTAATGGCTTTTGACTTACCTTTTGTGTGCTTCTCTAACTGCTTTAAGAATCATATCAACTTTTGGCATCTGCAACATCTGCAGAGAGCTCTAAAACTTAACTGCAGTAGACTATGCTTAAAAAAAAGAGGAAGGAAAATGTTTTCCTCTTGTTTTAAGCCTTTTGCTCACTAATTTCATTCAATGATGTCTCGTGTTTTAACTGGAACAGCTGGAAAATGATGCCTCTTATTTCTGAATGCCGTCTCTGATTGCATCAAAGTCTACCATTTCCAACCTGAACTAGCTCTTCTCCAAGTCAGAGCTCTGATCTGTATCTTTTACTACCCTTGTTACTCTGTATGTATTATTTTCATTTTTAATTTATCCTTTTGTAAATTTAACAGGGTAACTAGCACTTGCACACACTATTTAAGATGTGGTTCACCACGGATCTCTGTACTTCACTTGGTTATGTTCTCCTTTGCTTCCTAATAGCTTCTGATGTCCTATTTATTCCCCTTTATAACCAACTACTGAACAGTCACATGGCACCTCATGCAACTAGCTACTGTAACCAACAGAATAACATTCTTCTGGAGTTAGCAGCTTTCAACCCTGTTGCTGTGTGTGCCATTTCCACAACCATCCTGTTAGTCTTGTACCGGTTCTTGATCCTTGTTCTTACAAATCCCTGGATTGATGATGTCTTTTGTTAATGTAGTCTTTGGGGCTTTTTAATGTCCTCATATTGACTACCCACTATTAGGTAGTGGTCAGTGACAAAGATTCTTCTTAGCTGCTTCCGGATGCTGAGCTGCCAGCCTGTTGTTTTCTGTTGTTAGACCTCTACTGCGCAGCTTTGTCTTGGATGCCACCAAATTTCACTCCACTTCTCTTACTGTTGTCCTGAAGCTCATTTAGTTTTAAGCGTAGGCCAGTCCTCCTCTGCATGGATTGTATTTCCAGCGCTGTATCGACAGCAGGTTATGCCATCCATTCACAGAGGTTTGTCAGGAATTCCATCTGTATCAATATTTCTCCTCTCAAAAGGCAGTGTTTCTCATTTAGCCAGCTTCTTATCGAATCTGTGAGGATTCCTTCTCCAGCTTCAATAGTAAGTTGTGATAACTCCATCAGATGCTTTATTGAAGTCAGAACAGTTGTTAACTACCATGCTTCTTGTGCCTAGACAACTCACTAATGTACCAAAGACAGTTTAGAACAATGGCAAGAAAGCCTGATACCAAAACATAGACAATACTTTTTCGTGTATGGGCTGCGTCCCTTTCAGTTGATTGGTAAAGTCATGTGAAGGTTACAACTTCATGAATTACAAGCTCTGTGGAACAATTTGGCCTTTATTTTACACACAACCAAGCAGTCAACAAAAAAAATCCTTCTTGCTAAAGTGAGGAAAGATGTCCTAATTTAGCTGTAGCACTTTGTTGTGTCCACAAAGCACTGCTAACGTTACTACACTGGGGTTTTTTCCCCAAAATACTGCTTGCTATTTTGAGCTAATGACTTTGGAGGTTTTAATATTCATTTAAGTCTCAGTACTAAGACCTGTGAGAAGCAGAAAATCCCATTTCTGGCAGTTAAGAGCTGATGTAGTTTATGTTCCTGGGTAGTGATTATAATAGAGCATTTTTACATCATTTCTAGCAAAAAATGGAACCAAACCAGTAATGTTACTCATTTTCTTCACCACCAACCTCAACCCATCCATCAGTGCAATGTCTTTGTTTAGGGAAAAAAGTGGTTTTCAACACAAATATACAGAGAACCACAGCTGGTGTTAAACCACAAGAGTTGGGTACACCTGGCAGTTCTGAGAACAGCATGACTATCACTGTTCTAATTTACTTAAGTGATTGCTGACTGTATCAGCTATAAACTCCCTTAATTCCCAAGGAATTGTCTGATTGCCGTCCATCTTCTGGACTGTAATGGAGATACTAAATCTATGTAAGAAAAATCTTAAGAGGGGGGAGAAGGCATAAAATTACAGGTCTCAACTATGTTTGGTCTGCAAATGAGCATCCCATAGTTCCTTCCACAAAGGAACTACCCAAATATATGGTATGGATGAGAAGAGGCATTGCTTAGACTTGAACATCAGTAACTGACTGTGCTTCATTTTTAGGACGAGGAAGTTCACAGAGAGCATCAAAAACTGGGAGATCCAGTTCTTTAGATGGAGACCACCACGATGGATTCCACAGAGATGAAGCTTTCGGTGGAGGCCCTGCAGGAGGCAATAACCCTTCTCCAGGAGGAAGGAGTGGAAGTAACTGGGGAAGAGGAAATAACATGAACTCTGGTCAATCGAGAAGAGGATCATCCAGGGGTGGTGGAAGGGGCCGATAGAAGAGGCTTTGACTGGGTGACACCCAGTCCTGCCTGGACAATATTTACATGGATTGCTACTCTGGACTCATAAAGTAACCTGCAACACCACAAACCTGGATTCTTTAACTGGGATAACGGAATGTGCATTAGCTCCTAACAAGACAGGGGTCTTTTCCTAGATCAGTCAACTTCTGATAGCTGCAGCGCTGTAGCTGCCTTTCTGGTTTGTCCTCTCCACCCTTGTTTTCCTCACCTTCTTTTACCTGCTTGGTTTTGTAAAGAGCTGGAATTCTTTTAAGTGATACAAGGCATGGAGCACCTCCACAGATTTCAGTTCACCTCCAGACAGAAACTTGTTTCTATGTGTACAGTTTGTCAGAAGAGTTACATTGGTTTTGTATGAATATAGAATGTAATTTGCACAAAAATTAACATAAAATCAACCCAGTGTGTGATTCTTTACTCACCTATTCCTATAAAGAGGGCTGTCTTTAGGCAGGCTTGTGTTTCAGAGGGAGCAACAGAACTGCCTCCCGAAACCTCAACTGTCTGAAATCCTCATAGCTGGATGATTCCTAGTTTTTCGTTTATGATGCACAGAGAGCTTTCATTTTCACCTTTAGCCACAGCTGCCTACTGATTACAAGTGGTGCTGACGTTAACATTCCAAAACACAGGAAACCACCGCTGCTTGCTAGTCTGCCATCCTGAAACAGAAAAACGTGGAACACTGCTTAGAAAAAGCTGTCATAGACATAGTGTGAGTTACAACCTGGACCAGCAGCAAGACAGACATCATGACAGATATTGTCATTCTCTGCTTCAGCTGGGCAAGTCAAGTATCTTTGTTCAAAACAGCATCTGGTTATAGAAACTGAGGAAGAAAGTTTAGCAGACTGATTAATATGGATGCAGATGCTTTACAATGGCTGTAGGAGGCACTGCTTAAAGATAGCTGGTTTCAGTAGGGTCTGGTCTGTTCAAATGTTCAAGTGCAAACCTCAACAGCTGATCACTTTCTAATCGCTTTTTAAGTGTAGTTTTCCTTAGGATATAGTTTCCCAGTTTTATGAGAAGAGGGAAATGATGAGGAAGAGTTATTCCCATTTCCCACATTTCATAATAAAGCTGTTTACCACCCATGAATTTGTTTCCCCATAAATCATTCATATTAATCATCTCCAGTCACCAAGTTATCAAAAGGCTCCTTTAATACTTAAAGCCTCAATGAAAATTTCACCACAGAAGTATATATTCTAAAGCCAGGAAGGTCCCACATTAAAAAATAGGATATAATGCATAATGAAAAATATTACCAGGCATCCATCCAAGCTGCCCTGACTTTTATGTTTTAATATTCAGGATAATATGCTATTGTACTTCTATAGCTGTCAAGGCTACTGCAACAACATACTGAAACACGGCAGCTATTTTATCTGACATCTCAGTCAGATGTACTAAAGACTGGCTTAAGTCCTGATGACCTATCTTATAGGAAGAGATCAAAACACAGGTTAACACTTAACTGCTCTTCTCTTGGTTCAGTCAGTCACAGCTAGCATTTCCTTTCTTAGTTTTGTAGTGTATAAAATGGCATTTGAAAGTTACAGTATTTAACTGATCATTAGCCTATAAAATCCTTGTCACAGGGCTCTAGAGACAGAACGATTTTAAAGGAATTAACTGGGAAACAGCTGAGATGCACGTGATATAACAGTTTCTCCTCTGAGGACTAAAAAAGTAACTGCTTTTTCCTGTACTTGAAGAAAGGCTTTGGTCACTTTCAGTATACATCAGTGAGTTAAGATCTATCCTGAAGTCTTGGTGACAAATATCAGTATTTTGATAGCAAAGGGGAAAGCTTGCTCTCTCTTTCTTTCTGAAACTTACTTTTGTTTAATAGTTAGAATATGAGTTAGAGGATGAGCTTTAGTCCTTTGTTAAACCACAGTCCTCTACAAAAATGAGAAAGCACCCAACAGCAAACCCAGCTGTTTCTATCTAGACAAAGGGGAATATGCTTGGTTTTCCTCTGATGTTCCACTAAACCAAAATAAGAACACCTAATTCAATTCTTCACCCTGGTTTAAAAAACTAGTAAATAAAAATACCAAATGCTAATTTAACCTTTATGATTCTAAATGTTCACTGCAGGGCTGAAAAAATGAGATGTTTGGACAACAGGAAACACAGCCAGCGCAGTTTCCATCATCACTGTGCAGCACTATCCATAGCAATGGTGAGTCACAGTGTATTCGGCTGCCTCACAAGATGCAGATAAAGCCTGAAATCGCTGCTGGGCAGGAGCTGCTTGCGCCATTTGGTGGATCACTTTAGCACTGGTACATTGATACAAGTCAGAGGGCATAATGCTCTCTAAGTGCTCAGGACAAAGTTTAATAGCTGGCAAGAAGGGATTGAATCATAGAACGGTTTGGGTTTGAAGGGACCTTAAAGCTCATCCAGTTCCAATCCCCTGCCATGGGCAGGGACACCTCCCACTGGAGCAGCTTGCTCCAAGCCCCATCCAAGCAGGTCTTGAACACTGCCAGGGATGGGGCAGCCACAGCTTCTCTGGGCACCCTGTGCCAGTGCCTCAGCACCCTCACAGGGAAGAACTTCTGCCTAAGAGCTCATTTCAGTCTCCCCTCTGGCAGGTTAAAGCCATTCCCCTTGTCCTGTCCCTACAGGCCCTTGTCAAAAGCCCCTCTCCAGGTTTCTTCTCAGCCCCCTTTAGTTATTGGAAGGCTGCTATAAGGTCTCCCTGGAGCCGTCTCATCTCCAGGCATCTCCATGCTCCCCTGCCTTGCTCGGCTGCCGCAGGGGTGGAAGCCCAGGGTGCAGCACACATGCTGCAGGTCACATTCCAGCCCTAAGTTACCCCAAATGTGTTTGCTTTGACGTCACTTCTCAGACGAGCTGAGATGAGTCGATGTGCTGGCTATGAAAAACAAAACCTACGAAGTTTTGCTGCTGATGATTCAAGGAGGAATTCATTCCTTTTCACTGCAAAATTAGTCATCGTGCCACAGAAAGAATGGTGTGAGGTCAGGCTGCACCAAGCATGCACTGCTGCTGGGGAAGGCGCCTGTTACTGGGGGACTGGGCCTTTTGATCCAACAATCAATCCAAATTAGCAATTAGGGATGTGTTATTAGGGACTTTATTAGGTGCCTCCCACAGCATCGGATCTGCTCCTGGGAGGGCTCACAGGGCAATGCCATGACCCAAACCCAGCTCTGCCCAGTTTCAGTGTACCTTTGAGTCCTGACATCCCCCAGCTCAGGGCCCCAGCCCCGTGTCAGCAACACCTTCACCCCCTGCATCCCCATGGTGTTGCACCGGGAGATGCTGTGGTAAAAGATCACCCTGCAGAGGGTTTGCAAGCGCCGGGGCCGGAGCGCGCGCTCAGCACCCGCCGGGCGCAGGCACCGTCGACTCATTTCTCATCTCAGCAGCTTTCTTCTCTTTTCTCACTTTTGCTGCAGTCCCATGGCCCCAGCCCGCTGCCACGGCACAGAGGAAACAGGGAAAGTTAAAGCCACCCACACTCAGCCCTGCACCCCTCCAGCAAAGCACAACTGCAGCAACAGCAGCAGCAGCATCTCCCTGGGTCACCCAGCGTGGCTGCAGATCAAGGGCTCAACCTGCCCCTACCCTTAGCACCACCGAAGTTCCTTCAGGGACCAGAGGACCATGTCTGCCATGACCAGAAGACCTCCATGGCCCCATTCACCCCATTTCTGGTCAGCCCAGAGGTGCTTATGAGCAGTAGTCAAACAAAGGGAAAAGTAATAATCTGCAGCTATTAATTCTTGCAGTAGTTCTGCATATGAATTGCATCAAGAAGCCAACTGGTTTAAGATAGATACACACTGCACATATGGGCAAATACTACTCACTGTTGGTTTGGTTTTTTTCTTCTTTTTCCTCTTTTTTTTCCTAACTATTTGACACACAAGCTCATTGCAAATGGAGACAGCCGTCAGAAGGAGAGTTTCCTAAATGGGT
>JANHGB010013197.1:0-24142 GCA_026283785.1 Coracopsis vasa
CCCCCCCCCCAAGAAATAAAGAAACACATCAATATACCACCACCCCTACTGCATGAAGCCTTGTGCCTGAAATGAGATCCCGCACAATTAGAAGCCAACACAGGAAAAACAAAGGTGGATGGGAAATAAAATTATTCTGATCCATTCCCACAGCACCTTGGGAGAAAAGAGGAAGAGAGAAAATGCAAAAGGAATGCATGGGCCTATGACATAAAGGAAATGAATCCTAATTATGTACACTGTAGGAAGCACCTCTTCTTGCTCACAGTTCTTTAACTCATTATTACTTACTTCTCCATGATGCAGGCACATTTTTCACAATGCCATGAACTCAGGCAGCACACTCAGGGCTTAATCTACCAAGAGACTTAGCTCAGTCCTCAGTCTAAGATATTCATTTCAAGACAACTCCTCAAAGTCTGAATTTTCAGCAGAAAGCGTTCTGTACTGAATTTAAACCTGTATCTAGTGAGGGATCAGAAATGAGCCTATTTCCCTTGGAGTACTTTATCTTGCATGTGCGCTCTGAAATTGGGCCAGCCGTTTATTTAAGTTGTGTCAATTTCTTCTCAGCCCCTGCGAGTCACTTGCTCTGCTCCACCACTGGCCCTCTGACAAGCTGGAACAAGTATTCTTTGTGGCCATTTTGGAAAGTGAATCAATGAACTCATATATGTGAAAAATGTAACCATGTAACCCACATAACCACAAAAAACATTACATTGGCAAAACCGGATGGCATTCTCACAGTGAATGAGCAACAAGTACTCAGAGAAAGCAACTCTTAAACCACCAGGCCTGCAAAAGAAAAAGAAGTGGAAAGAAATGGTCAGCAAGAAAACGCTTAGGAAATTCGTGCTGCCTATCACAATTTATCACATCCTCAATTGTGTTGGCAAAGGTTGGGGTTTTGGATTTTGTTGGGTTTTTTTTTGGTTGAACCATATTTTAACCCAGATTCCTCAAATTAACCCTATTCTTAATGATAAAAAGAATTTTACATGGTATCAGGGACTTGACTCCCATCACAATCTCACCGTGAGTTGTGCAGATAGAGCTGAAGTAGCAACAAACTAGCATGCACAAGGAAAAACCTGAGCCAGCAGTTTGCTGGACTGCACCCTCACTAGAGCCATTGCCAGAGATTGCACACATGTGCGTTTTGCACAGAACTCAGCAGCAGTCACCAGTCTTGTTCAGTAAGGAAAAGTAAGTGCAGTGGTGTCTATTTTCCACTACTCACCATAAAGCACTTACTCAGGATATAGAAAAGAGTGAGTTCTCCTCACCTGAAGAAGTCCGACCCTATATACCTGCCCTCCAGCCATTAACTTACAAACCATTTTCCACAAGGAAGGAAAAAGGAAAGAAAGATGAAGCTTCAGTGGTCCATAAAGAGAACACAAATGAGTCTAATAGTTGAGGTACATGCAAAAAAGGAAAGATAGAGCTTTAAAGGCTATTTATACCTATTACGAACTGTTTTACAAATCTGTTTCACAGTTTCATTTAGCCACAGCCATGACAGCTCTGGAGAATACACGGCAAGGAAAGAACAGAGAAAGGGGAGGATCTGCTTTTCTCTCTCCCAGTAGTAGTACTGAAATGGCTTCCAAAATTCTTGGCCTACATTCCTTCCAATCAGAGAGAGGAAACCTGGGTATCTAGCACTGACCTGTGAATCCCATGCTCTAAGAAAACAGCCAGCCATGAGGTCCTGCAGCATTGAATATCAAGGCAGCTTTGTTCCCTTTGGATTTGCCTCTCAACTCAAATTTAAGTGTAGTATGAATTTCTCCTATACACTGGCTAGAGCGGAGCCTCACACATACTCCTAAGAAAATTACATTAAAGACTGAAGCTCTCAGTACACAAGATAAATGTATCAAAGAACCCTTTCTGCAGATTCCTTTAAGAGAGTATTTTTAACACATTCAGTGGAAATATTGTTAAGAACATCTTAGAATGTTAGTTGGTAGGGTTTCCTTTCTGCAGTCTTAAACTTCAGTCACACCTCTCTTAAGTCCTTCTTTTCTTTCCCTATTTATGTCAAAAAGATCTCATCTGGCAATGACCAATTTTTATTAAGTATGGTACAATTTCAGGTTGATTGTAAAAATAAAGATTAAAGTTACCCTAAGGACAAGATCTTTCCCATGCTAGCCACACATTTTCTATCCTGGTGATTCATAGAGTAAAGATGCTAGCTTTCTTCAACTGCTCTAATTAAGAATTTATGTAAGAGTATGCCTTTTGAAACCACAATTATAAGCTATGCTGTAAAACCATTCATTTCTAAAGGATTTTATTTCTTGAAGTAGAATGTTTGGAATAAAGAGCTCTGCCTAATCTAATAGTTCATTGCAGAGCAATGGAGCAATTAACTGGGCTAGTAAAGTGGCCAGAAATGAGTTTCAAAAGCTACAGCACTTATGATGACAACCACTGGAGAGCTGAATACACACCTCTCTTCCTGCTGTTGTTTCAGGGTTCATTGTTGTAGCTTAAAGCCACAGCACAGTTTTCAATACAAAAATAAATGAAACTACAACATATACAAGCCTTTATTCCTCCCACTTTTACTAAACTTACTCTCTCAAGAGAGGCACCAGTGTTCTTCCAGTTTTACTGGGGAGAAACACAATCTGTTCCTATTAACAGGATTTGTTATTTTATTTATTTTAAAGCATTGGTGTTCATTCTAAAGGAGTTACAATGGTTATTTTACAGCAATTACTTATTAGCTAACAACCTATGAATTCCAGTAAGTATTAACTTGGCTATAGCAAAGGTTGCAAATCTTTTTTCAAGAATTTTATGCATTTAAAATTATTTTTAGGATGGCATCTTCTAGGCTAAATGTCTCCATGCTTGTTTTTGAAATAAAAATGAAGCCATGAAGACTTCATTATGAGTAAGAAAAAAATCAAATACACATTTCAAGCTATTCATTTTGGAACAAAGATAGAGGAACAAAATCCACATGGTTTTCTCCTCACTACCATGGTTCCACTGAACACCACTTTGTTTCTCAGAAAATGAAGTAACTGACATCAATGTTTTAAATCTGAATGCATGCATAAAGAATATTACCTTTATAAATATGACAATAACCAGAAAATCAATAAAGCAATTTAGACATCTCAACATATACAGATATTAAAAAAGTAAGTATCCCAAACTTTCAATGAAGAAAAATAATGAAAGTACTAATTTTTTTCATTAATTCACACCTCAAAAAGGCTCAAAATAATAAAAACAATCTAGATGTAAGTGATGAAAATGATTATGCGTGTGCAGGAAAATAGGTGAAACTGCCTTGTGTTTAGAGAAGACAATAAAAGGAAGAGAACTAAGGCATAGTACCCTCCATCCACCTGCTCACATTCGTGTAATGCAAACACAAGAATAATGCCAATGAAATCAAAAGCCAGCATTTGACTGATCAAATCAAAACTCTGCAATCATAAATGAAGCATATGGAATTTACTCCAGTGAATCACCAGTAAACTGTAAATTTCACTATTATTCAAAACCAGTAAAAGCATTTGTTCTTTTACTAGAACAGATGAATCTCCAGTACCTGGACTTCCTAATTAAAACCAAAAAAGTCCTATGCAGCCAAAAGATAAGCTAATTGTCTACTTTGAGACAGGACACTGCATTTGCTAGACAGCATAATAAGCCCAAGATCTCAAGATATTTTCCTTTCTTTTTTTTTTTTTTTTGTTAATAATATAATTAGAAGATCTGTTGCAATTTCAAATCTTTAGGCTAGGGTAGTCAATTGCTTAGGTCATACACGTCAGAGAAGACAGAGCATATGTCCCCTTGAACAAATTACATATCAGGATAAATTGCATTTTTACAATTTCCTTGCTACATTAAGAAGGCTTCCTGCTTTGCAGTTTTTACATACAATGTTTCAAAACAGTTTAAAATCTATGTTTTTAACAATATGGTTGTTCACATTGCTGTCTTCAAGCTAGCTGATGTTTTATTGCCCACCAAGACCAGAACAAAACTTGCTAAAATAATAACACACCAGCTGCCATGATTTCATATTATATTTTATAAGGAGTAAAACATTTCCTTCTTCAAAGTTAATAAGACAAGAACCTCAGCTGCAGAGAATGAGGTTTGTTGAAAAGAAGGATGCCGAAAGGATTCTTGGAAAAAGTAAGCAAGAGTAAAAATCAGGACACTATTCCAAAGGCTGGTAAGAGTATAAATAAAAGGAGGAAGCCACAGAAGGTGACAACAGAGACTGCTAAAACTCCAATGTGTATCATAATTCAAGAAAAGGGAAGACAACAGCAAGAGGAAAAAAGTGACTCTGCAGAGACAGAAGAGCACAGTAAGGGTATATACGCATGTGAATTTGAGGGCTAGTGATTTACTCTATGCTAAAAAGAATTATAGCAATTGCCAGAACTACAATCTTGCAATCAAAAGACATAAGTTCAAGCAAACACAAATGTATCTGCATTAGCCTTAATCTAACTAGCATGAGTAACAACAGACACGAGAAGCTGAAGCACAGACTCTGGTGTTACCTATGCTAGCCCAAAGACATGTACAGCCTGCTAAGCAAATACTACCGCATCTTTACTTGTTAATATGATTATAGCACTGATGCTCCCCGACTTACTTTTAAGAGATGTCTTGGATTTAGTGCAATGAATTTGTATACCCATACAAATATCATCCCTAATGCGCATTTTGTCTGGAAAACATCTACCGCAAACAGTTGGAATCCCCTGTGACTTTGTAAAGTTCATGCTGAAGCCTCTTCATTACATCTACTGTTCAAGCTTACTACATTAAATCTGTCTCATCTATGCTATGCAACTGTGCTGCATTAACCCTTTTCAATTATGTACAGACAGCCCAAGCGAAGATGTAACAGGCACCGAGGAAAATGAAGAATTTTAGCAACAGCATGGAAGAAAACAAGAAGCTAGAGATTTTCCCCTGTAAAACAACTTTTCTTTCAATAACAAAGTTTCTTATTTTCATCGAATTTGTGCCTATATCTAGCAGAAATGCTCTTTTTATAGTTTTTCAGCTAATCTCAAGTATCATACTACTATCATGCCACACTTAGGGAATCTATGAACTGTCCTTATTTACAGTTTGCATTATGTCGTGATAGGAGATATACAGAAAATACACAGCACAATTGGGGGTTCTAAAGAACTTACAGCCTCAGAGGTCAGTAAGACTGGGGTGAAAGTAAAAAAGACATAATCAAAGTTTTCTGTAGATTTAAAATTGTTGGGGAGGGGTAGGGGAGGGGCAGACTTAGGTTGGAATTTACCGTGTACTGACTCCAAGGCTGCTCATACAGAGCAGTACTGCAGAGTAGCTACCACATGGTACATTCAGATCTTGTCTTAAAATCAGTTACAGATATCGTACTAAGCTATTCAAGCTTAGGACACAACTGATGAATTTCTGAAATATTGTTTGTATTTAATATTCAAATATAAATATGCATTTTATATTTGAATAAATTTCCACACTTAAATCTGCAGTAAACTAATGCAAATATTTTAATGCATGCTTGGATGAAATGAACCAGATGCAATATTCTGCACACTAGGTATGCTCTAGGTATTTTTTAGCCTGATATCCACTGTGCCTTCAAGGTCTGCGGACTGCTACTAAGGCACCCACAAAAAGTCAAGAAAAACAAAGCTGTCGCTAATAGGCTTAAATTGGCTATACCAGAGTCTGCACAGCTGTTGGAAAATTTTAAAGAGTGTACCAATCCAAAGTGATGACCATCGCCTCAGGAATGCGGGAGAGTTAAACAGCAGCAGTAGAGGAAATCAAGGAGACGAAAACCAGCAAAAGAATTCAAACCTTACCAGCCCAGTAAACAATCATGCAAGCTAATGCTGGTTACAAACACCACACAGGAGTATGATGTGAACAGCATTATAGCCGACTAGCTCTGATCCCTGAATCCGGATAATTTGCTTGCATCTCAGACGCAGCCTTTGGTGAAAGATCTGGTACTAAGCTTGGAATCTGTGTACCCCTTATGCCACCAAGCTCTATACTAATAACAGATGAATTCTACAGTGGCTCTTCTCTAAATGAATCACATAATGATCTAAAGCTTTCGTAATGACAAAGACCTGATCAAAATGCTTTTCTATCTGTGTTATTTGATATGGAAAAGAGGAAGGATGATTGATACACACAAAACAGTAGAGCTGTTTCTATCACTTCATGCTTTTAGGGCTTGTAACTGGGTAGTAAGTTACAGAGGACCACAGCTTCTACAAGAAGCTTATAAAAAGGAATTTTTTGATACATAGAATTTGTTTCTAGTGGTTGTAACAGGGTTTTCACATGGGGGGAGAAAAGCCCTTTGAAAACTGCATAGATGAAAGTAGTTTTATTCCCCCTCTCCCACAGTCAATAAGAAGTTATATTTTACACTAATAAAAAAACCTGTTTAATTAACTTCTTAACATCAGAAATATACCAGCTGTCAGGCAGACTTACGCAGCCTGCCCAACCACTTATCCATTCTTAACAACGGGAGTGAACAAAACATGGTTTAAGTACAGCACCCCCCCATGAGATTAGAGATACAGGTAACAATATAAAGCAAGTTTTTACATTACCATTAGTCACATATTAAATTGCACAAACACTGAACTCAAAATTAATTTAAAATATTTAAAGCACAAAACTAACATACTAGGAAGAATTACAAGACAATAAAGGAATTACAAATAACTATATATGCTCTATATGATTAAGCACGTAATTAAAAAGATACTTCAAATTTACTAACTTCAAATCCTAACTCACTTCTGTAGTATACAGCTCTGTCTGCAAAAATCCCCAAACACCACCAATGCTATAGAGACCTCTCACATCCCCTAAATAAATATCTACAGTTCTCCAGTTCTATAAAGTAACAAATTAGTTCTGTCATGTGTAAATTCTTCTCCCACAATTGAGAACAAATTCATAATTTCAATCTACATATTTCTCTCTTAAAATTACATGTTTTTTCTAAACTGATTGATTGCCTTGCTATGATGCGAATATCTTATTTATGGTAAGGCTGTATATAAGAATTTCACAAGTAGACGTTGCTGAATTGGAAAGTAATGTTATGCCTATATCATATATATTATCCAGTGGCACAACTATTTGAAATTTCATACCTGAATATCACTTAAAATAGTTATTTTTAGCTACATAGTTGTTACAGCACGGTAAGACTGCTGTTATGAAGCATCAGTATGCAGGACTTCTTTTCCCTGTAGTTCTAAGTACTTTTGCTATTCAATGATAAAAGGAAATACACTGTGTTTACTATCAAAGATTTTTACCCTCCCTCCCTTCCCTGAATCTTTAAAGGTTATATAAACTATAAATACTTAGTGTTTATATTATGGACTATTTTGCCCTTACACTAAATGAATTTTCCTCCTAGGGAATGCAAAACACTAAACTGCTGTAACTATATTGATCTGTCCTTAACTGGCTTTATGAAACAGCGTACCCTTTAAAATAGCCATACTTTCTGAAATGTGTATCACTGCAAAGTTATCTTAAACGTGAGAAAGCAAACAATGAAATTTACTTGAAATGGTAAGCTAACTATCATGCACTACATGCACTATAAAACAGGAGAAATACTTCTAGTGATGAATGAATGGCTGACTTATGCAATAAAAGGAAATAAAAGAATTAAACTGATACTTAACAAGAAAGATTATTCACTTGCCTAATTTACAACTGGTAAACACCATTCATTTAAGGATTAATTTCACAGTTTCATCTTTAGTACTGATACGTAAGAACACCACCAAAACACCTTTATAGATACAGTAAAACCATTTTTTTCTTTTTGAGCTAGGTGCACAGTTTAAGACACCTGGACACATAACTGAAATAACTTTAAAGCACAAATTAATTGGCTTTCAATAGATTAAATATTATTTTTCCTTCAGGTTGCATATACACAAGGAAAATACAATCTTTGGTTTATAGTCTAAATAATTTTTTACAGTTTCATCTCCCTCATCTATAGAAATGTGTGGGAGCACCAGATAAGAGACACAAGAAGCTTACATTTTCATAGTTTTCTCTTCACTGGCATAGGAGTAATTCTCAGCATAATTAAATAAATAGTGTCACTTCAAAATAATTTAGAAAGAAACCCATAGCATTATCATGTAATGAACAGTACCTTGCTCATAGCAGCAGGTACTTGGTATACTATTTAAAACACAAGTGAGTGCATCCACATTTGTGCTTTATTTATTCACATTAACTAAAGTTGCCTTTTAAAAAGGTCCTAGCAAACACTCAGAAGCCTGATAATAAATCATTTTCTGTTTCTGATGCACAGAAGCTACTAGGTTTCTGAAGCATTTTAACCTAGAAAAAGGCTAGCCTACATATGCATGCAATCTGTAAACATGAAATGAAATCACATTTCTCATAATAGGAAAGTAATAATTAACCTGCACGAACTGCTGTCCGATTCATTTTCTTCTTCACTTGCTCTATCATCTGTCTCTTGTCTGTCAAGCCAACGTGCACCTCCACAGTCGTCTGCTGAGAATTCAAATGTAGAGATTTCTGAGGTGGATGCCATTGGCCAAGGAGGTGAATTCTGGAAATCCTGTTGGCTGGACCTTCTGTAACCAACTGATGTTAAAGGAAGGTTACCTGAATCTAAAAACTTTGTGCCACCAGTTGTTACATTTTGTCCTCTATTCCAGAAGTCTCCCTGGTGGTTTTCAATTGCCGAGTTAGGGGCTGATGCCTGATGACCAAACCACCTCCATCTGATTTTTAAAATCTGCTTCACATCAAACTCTTTACGAGAACCAGACATCCTTAGTGAAAGCCAGTGATCGTCTAGGCAACAGGGTAAGAAGCAGCACACATAAAAGATTTGTGCACCCAACCAAGACAAGAGAAACACATGCTCTGCCTGTCTGTGGCAAGCAGATTTTCTACAGGAGGGGAGAAAGCATTGCATTCAGACAAAAAAGGCTTTTTTAACGGCATATAATTTGAATATCAACAAAAGGCAATAGAGAAAAATCCTCAGATAAAAAGAGGAGGTGAAACAATCACCTCAATCAGGAAAAATGCTAATCGGTTTACCCTAAAAGCTCCAAGGGTGTTTCTGTTGCTCTCCTCTGACCATTAGCTTTCAAACCCACAAACAGTATTCATTAAAGCCCTTTCAAGAGCTGAATACCACCCCCTTTTCTTAAACCACAAATGACAGAGAAGTAATTCCTGTACTGCATCTTAGAATCACTGCTTCTTATTCTGTTAACTCTTGCTACTCAGAGGTGAAAAAATCCCACAAAAAGCACATTAATTTCTTCTTGCACTGCAGCAGAATAAATTTACAGGAAAGACTTAAAACCAGTCCAAAGATAACTGATTATGCTGGGGAGAAACTCAACTGTAAATAATTTTTTTTCCATTACAGGGCATGCACTAACTTAAAAAGGACAAGAACAGCCTGGAAGGCTCATGGGACTAGTACTGGGGGTTATAAAGCCTTTCATCTTGATGCGCTTTGATTCAAATCTAGGTCTGCAGTAACTGAAAATTTTATCTTAAACGAGCTAATGGTTTCCATTCACTTATGTATCACTAAAAGTGAAAGCAAGAAAAAGCTAACTGGTCATTTTCCAAGACATCAGAAACACTCCCTGCAAAACAGAAAACAAAAGACGACTTCTCAAACGGCTTCTTTCTAATCATATACAATCAGCTGTTCCAGATCAGTATAAAAGTACTGTGATGGAACAGTGAAAGAGAGAGATGCCTACTTTTGAGACAGAATTTCCCCTACACAGATAATGTAATGTATTAAAATATCCAACAAAAGTTTTTATTTGAATGAAGAAGAAAAGCCCAAAAGGACAGGAGAGACAATGACCTATTTACATTTCCTATGAAAACCAGCTTATTTTTCTCTATGACATACGGAGCTAGTTAGGTATAAAATGCTGAGACTCATTCCAATCACATTAAAATAGTAATAAGAATTTCATAACAACAAAGAGGCACTGGATTTCATCAATCTTTCGTAAACAGATGCACATTTCAGTCTTCACAGTTCTGTTAGTCTGTTCAACTCTCCAGGATACATAGGCAACAAACTTACAAAGAAGCGCTTCTTTTCTACCTACAGTTTTCATCAAAAGTGAAAGTCACTATCCCTCAGATGAACATTATGAGCTACAGCATATGTGATCTTGTAATCACCTGTAGTATTCCTTGAAAGAGGTTCTATACAGAGTCCATATGAAAACTTAAGCAGTGCACAATTGTACCACCAAAACCCACAAACACTCTGTTTCACACCCAGTGCCAGGGGTAAATCATGCTATTATCTTGGGAACCATGATGCTGAAAAGGCTAGTTTTAACCTGGAAAGCTCACCCATCACTGCTGAGAACACATTTATTAAAGTGCTTCTCACAAATGCTAGGAAAGCTAATTTCTACAGAAACAGCATTCCAGCTGTTCTCTACAGAGATGCTGCGTTGCAGAACACACACCTTGCCAGCATCCTGGCATACCATAAGCTATATATCAAGGGCTTTGCAGCAAAATGGTATGACATGCAGACCCTACTCATCTTGTACACACACAGCTAATTGTTGAAAGCTTAACTGCAGTGTTTAAACACCATAATTTGTCTAACTGCAAGTTGGGTGAAATGACAGTATAGCTTAAAAAGTAATAACAAAACAGCATCTTTTTATTTATCCTCTCCTAACATTCTGCATTGGTGTCAAGCAGTCATCAAGGGTGGAGAAGCAGGATGAGTGATTGTATTTGTTAACATTCATCACAGCAGCAATATATTAATTACCCATTTAACTATAAAAGTAAACTTTAAATATGTTTATTTCTGCTGGTACAGTAAATCCATTATACAGAAGGACTGACCTGGATTCTCTTTCTTGTATAACAGACTCATTTAAAATTTAAACTGTCCCAGAACAAGTCTAGTGGCAGATTTGCAAATTCTAGTGCTTTTTCAGCACTTTCTCATTACTTACTGGGAAATGCAGCCTAGTTACTGCTTTTCTTCAGCTGTAAAGCTATGGGCTCCAAGAGAGGTTAGAAAACAAAATGTGCTGTAGTTTTAAGAGTCCATAACACAAAACTGTTTTCTATTTTCTGTAACTTTTCTAGATGTCTCAAACTCTTTCTCCTCCATACACTCTCCCAAATTACAGCTCTAAGACAGATTGCATAAATATCTAAAGTACTTCTTTTTCATATAAATTAGATACAAGCTTGTATTACAAATGACAAGAAGAGACAAGCACCACTTAACTCTTCAGTTTAAATTGACAGCATTGCTCGGAAATACTTGAGGGCCTCTTCTTGTTCTGGACAATCTTTATTACTATGAATAACGCGATAGCTTTTATCAGGTCCCCTGCTGGGAATTAACAGACTTTTGAAATCTCAAATTATGAACTATGAGGACTTCCACTTACTAAGACCACTCAAACCTCATCTTTGACATTTTGTCTGGTGATTGGTGCTCACAAATCCAAATACCTACCCATGTCTATGGCCTCCAGTCATATGTCTAACGCACCAACACGTTTCTGAAAAAACTGTGAAAAAGATAAGCTGAACAGCACCATCTTAGTCAAATGCAGCCCACACAGACTTTGCAAGGATTCCGAAATATTTTTTTCATTTATTAAGGCAAAAGCTTTCATTTAATGAAAAAACCTGAGTGCTTATACCCATTTTTTCTGACTTTTGTCACTGTTGCAGCTGAGTAACAATTTCTATTTTGTGGTGAATCATAACATTTTCACTACAGGTACACTGTCCTCTGTGGGAACATAATCCTGTTCACATTAACGGGGTTGTGTAAACTTACTCTGAAGACAATTTTGAGCACTCTGGTTTTGACTGATCAGATTGATATTCCCTAAGAGTGGAGCACCTCAACATGCAAGTACAAATCTTCTCTCATACAAGCAGCCAGGCAAAGTAATAAATTCCTGCAGTTAGCAGTGGGGCACGGTTTCCCAAATTCTGCTTTATGAACAAAAGCAAAACCTTTAAATGCACGCCTTAAGTTAAATCTGCAATTGAGCAAATAGGTAACACCAAGAACATAAGATGACAGCTTTGTAAATTACTCTCTTCAAGACCTTCAGAACAATTTATCTCCACAGAGATATAAAAATCTTTTTTTTTTTTTTTTACTAGCCAAAACTTCACTCCACTGACATTCGTTGATATTACGTATAACGTTTGTTCACACAAGTGTTAAAGGAAGATTGCAATCCAGAGTAACTGTTTAAAATTTAGGCAACATTTTTACTCCTAAGATACTTCTACTGTTTATTTTAAGGGAAGATACACACTAAATATTATTAGATACATCACTCTGAAATATGGAAAATAGTTTAAATAATCAGATCTAAAGGGTTTTAATCATGATGACTTTTCCTTTTCCACTCGGAAGTTACGTAAATTTTCAAATAAACAAATATTTATGGATTACTTTTCTGAGACACTCATAGATTTCAAACTCAACACCACTTTTCATGGTAACATTTTTACTGTCACTGCTATGTTCTGGCTTCAAAAAACAATCACCACTCAACTTCAAGCAAACTCAGATACAATGTTTTCAAGGTATTAGCTCTGTCAAATGGATTTTAAATTACCCATTTTTAAATTGAAGATCTAGGGGCATAAAGGATCAGTCCTTAAACAATATTAATGACCCTTTAAGTGCAAATTAAAAATGAAAATGTCAAAATAACTAGATGAAGTCTGTGTCTGGGCAGCAAGAGTTGTTTCTCCCTTGAGAAAACACTGCTTAGCAAAAAAATTAAATACAAAAAGATGTATTTTAGACATAACTAGACTCATTAAGATGTGATAAAGTAATATATTATTGTTAATGTTCAGTGATCCTAGATACGTATTCTAAAGCATAAGAAAAGATCACTGATCACAAGATGTTTATCAATTAATCAAATGCATACTTACAGCATTAAAAGGCATTCAATATTTAACACTTTTTTAAAAAAATGGATTTTTAAAATATTAATTTGAGGCATTAAAATAACTGTTCAAAGAAAACTGCTATCACCAAAACCCAACTGCAATTCTGCTTATAACTATTCCTATGTTAAAAGAAATGTTATATATTTACTTTCTTTTTTCTTCCCTATTCCTTTGTTCCAGCCTCAAGATTACAGAAATAATCTCAACAAAGACTTCAGGAAGATATCTATGTTCACGCTCTACGATTTTATAGAAACAATAATCATTTCCTATTCCAAAGTTTTTTGTAAATGCAAACATTTCTGGTTCATAGTTACACAAATAGTCACTTATAGCAGAAACAGCATAGTTCATCCAGGCGAAGAAAAGAAAACACCCTACAGTTACTAACCGTATGAACTTAAATTCATTGTTCTGACCAGCAGAAATGAGCTGCAGCAAAATTACTGGCACTACACTACAACTTTCTGCCACTTTGCATTGCACATCTCTCTTGAGAGGTGCAAGCCATATGTTTAGAAACACAGACTTCAGAGCAGTCAGCTTAACAGTAGCATGAAAAGAGCTGTATGAAGCAACAGCCTGGTTTGCTGTTTATTTTTTTCAGATAAGGAGGGGAAAGGGAAGAAAGATTTCCATATATAATAGAAGATTACACCGTCACATCCTAGGCTCAAGCATCATACTGGTTCACCCAGAACAACAGTTGTGATCCAACATATTTAAGCTTCTTTAACATTAAAACATTAACACTGAATTTCTATCTATCCAAGTAACACCCAAGCATTATCAGGAATTGCACCATCCACACGTAAAACTCCAACGCAGAGCTATGCCTGAGTAAACAGAACAGTTTACTGTTTACTAAGTCCTCTGAAGCTTATTCACCCTGGGAAAATTTGCATTCTGAGTCCATCAGGTCAGATGTGGTTTTTCCATTAAAATTCATTTATATTACAAAATGGACAACACCGTGAAAAGCCAGTCCTCCAAATCACAAAACCAGTTTTTGGTACCAAAAGGCTGAAGTAGCCACACAAAGATTAAGACAAGTAAAAGGTTCCCAGTTCATACACTCAAATATTGGTCCTCTGAGTCTAATGAAAACAAGGTAAAGTCATACAATCTAGAAATACAGTAATACTCCAGCACAAGCCATCTGCTCTAGAAATGTCACTGTTAAGGAAGAATGGTAACAAACCCACTGTTCTGCAGATATTTAAAGCAGTCTTGCCAAAAGAAAAGCAAGTTTTAGAACCAGTTTAGGAAGGTATTGACTAATAAAGCTACAAAAGGCCATATACCAGAGACAGGACTGCAGCAAATCCAAACAAAATAACATGGGACTGTTTCCTTCTATCAAGATGATATAAACACACCTTTGTAGGTAGATTTGCAGGCGAACTGAAGAAGATATTTTTACATTTTTTCCAAGACAGCAGCAGCTTTATTTCACCATGAGGCATTCAGTTTGTCTCAAAAACCCACAGAAAAATGGGTAAAGGAAAACACTAGTAACATTGTCAACAGCAGAGTGGATGCTTGTCTGATAAAAAATTACAGGTACTCAGCTCTGCATAAGGCCCTTACAGAAAACTGTCAGATTACGAAACTGTAGAAGAACAGTGAAGTAGATTTGCAAGCAATTAGGTAATACAAGATAGTGCTCCATGCCAGACTATGCAAACATCTAAGAAAAAAATATTGAGTTCCATGGGCAAAAAGTTTACACTGTATTTAAATGTCAAGCTATGTAATGCCACAGCAGCTGAAGCAACACATTTCAAGATAGAGGCTTGAGCATTCTAAATGAATGATCCAACATCAAAAGACATCTCAAGAGACTCATTATTTCTCTCTCAATGTGGACCTCTGCTTAATTAGCAGCTTCAGTTAGCACCCCCCACCTCCCAATTGGGATTTTCAGATGCATAAGAGGTAACATATAAGGATATAATTTTATTACATATTTATAAAACAAATGGTGTGACCTCATCTGGAATTCCTTGTATGCAATTGATCATTGCAACTCAAAAATAGTGTTGCAGAATACAGGGTTCACAGAAAGGCAACACAAACAATCAAAGTATAAAACCAACAATCACCACACTAAAAGGCAGAATGCTTATAAGAATCATATCAATGTTTATAAGTATCATATTAATGTTTATAAGAAACATATGAATGTCTCATTACTATGAAAATTGAACTTTAGTTTTAAAAATTAATGTTGCATCTATAGATGACACGCACTTAGAATATTTTAGGAACCCAATTGTGCATAACACCCCAGATGTCAAACAGAACTTCTGCAAATCCTTGCAATATTAATTCTACCACTGTACTCCACCTGGACTTGAACCTCACAAGGGACATCAAAGGCAACACAAATGACTTGTACAGGTACACTAAAGGAAGACTAGGGAATGTGGGCCTGCTGCTGGATGGGGCAGGGCCCTGGTAGCAAAGCATGTGGGAAAGGCTGAGATACCAAAAGCCCTCTGATTTTGTCTTTCTAGCAAGATCAGACTGCAGAACTTCACGTAGTTCAACAAAGTGAAGCACAAAATCCTGCACCTGGGGAGGAACAATCCCATGTGCCAGTACATGTTATTGGTCACCCAGCTGGAAAGCAGCTTTGCAGAAAAGGACCTTGGTGACTGCCAAGCATGGTAACTACATATACAGGAGGTGAAGAAATCGGTGCACAAGTTCCATGCTACTGAATGGAAATGTTGCTCCATGACAGGTTATTCTCACCCTCCTGCTAAATGAAAATTACTTTTGTTTATATATATAAAAGATGAAAGAAAAAGTGCCTTACTTTTTAAAGAAATACTTAAGAAGCATTTTGTTAGAACATTGTCAAAATGTGTACGTGCACATGTTCTTCCCCCTCCAGTATGGTATTAAGATTTTCTATATGCCAGCTCTAAATATGTATTATTTACTTTAATATGTATGATACAGAAGAGCATTTTTCCAGTTCAGCTTGCCAGTAATGATTGCTCCTTATACAGCTCATTGAACACAGATGAAGCAGTGACTATGCAAGAAATGCCACATAAAGAAATTATTTCAATTACTTATTAAATATATGAATTATAGAAAAGATTTTTACAAGCACATTTAAGGGTTCATATTCCAATTAAGGACCTGTGAGATGAATTCTCACCAATCACTACTAAAAATCCTGTTTATAATTAGACACACTAGCAGCTGACAGATATACATTACTAGAAATTATTATCTTGTAGAGTAGGAAACCCAACTCTTTCATCTTATTTCTCTGTAACAACTGACATTTACATCACTAACTCTAAATCTGAAATTAAGCACTGAAATGAGGGATCAGTACCATACAGCAGTATTCATAATCAAATAGTCCCAGCAATGTTTAAATTGGATTATACATATATTTGTTTATAAATACATAATAAAATGCCTTGTATTACTTGCTTTAATTACAGACATTGTATCTCAATGATAGGTTTTTTCATGTAACAATAAGATTTGCAAAGTTGTAAAAGCAACATGATTAAATTAGAGATGTTAATTAAAGGTTTCCATTGATTTTACCAGTGATTTGGCTCAAGAAATATTATTAGGAAAAAAACATGCAGAACAAATCACAGTACATTTAATTATCCCCTTCATTCTAAAAAAAAAAACTAGTCTTCTGCTTTGGGTCAGTGTTGCTTAAAATAAAATGTATCCAAAGCACATAAGGAAAAATATCCTTTAATTCCGTATTAGGATAATATCAAATCTCAGATTAAACTGTCTCAAGTCACCTTGTATCCCTAAATATAATCAGAAAACTGGTTTCTTACGTTCTCCATTCCATCTCTGCAGTTTCACGTAGGTTCCCCACTGTTGCTTATTTCAAAAGCTCTTCTAACAACAACTCCAGTTCTCCTACATGCTTCATCTCATATAGTCTCCCTAACCTAGACTCACACATATCCCTCCCTACTAACTACCATGACAGGCAGGACAAACAAATCCTTTGTCATATCCAGACCCAGAAGCAATGGGTTAATCAGCTGGCAGGTCAAGCAGTACTGCTTATTTGACTTTCATTACCTACCCATATTTTCAAAACCTTTCACGAATTTAAATACAATAAAAGCTCCATTCTGTCAGAGCTTGACTGAAATTGGCAAGTAGACAGAAATATTACTAGGGAGGAACTGATAAACCAACAGACATAAAGCCACCTTGTCTGGAGAACTTAGAGACTCACGAGCTGCTGATCTCTTGCTTCTTAGTATGCACAACTGCCTTAGCTTGAGTGGCTGTGTATCACTTAAACTTAGGATTTAGAAACAAAGTAGAACAGAAATAATCACAATACCTGATTGTTCAAACGCGACTATGAGCTCCTACCCTTCCACAACTGCGTACAACTGAAATGACCTCGGGAAAGAAGGCAACAACGGTAGAAATCTAGACTACCTATTAAACCTCTGAATCACTAAAGAACTTGCAGAGTTAACTGCTCAGCTATCCTAAGAGACATATTAATCCCCATCTTAACTGTCTCACCCCTGGTTTTACAAGGATCCTAAAATGTTTCTTGTTCTGCATAGATAGTGAAGTAGACAACAGCAATATAAATAAATTGTCAGAAGGAACACAGGATAGTAATGCAAACTGCTGGCACTCCAAGAGGTATGAGGTCCACTATACCGTGCTCAAAAAAGGGAAAACTCAGTCTTAGATGGCTAAACTGTCAGAAGGCATAACTGAGAAATAACTTTTATTATTTGATAACCATCACGTTTGTTGTTCTTTTCCCCCTGTGTTTGGTCTTGCTGTTTGTTTGTCGTGGTGGGAATTGTTGTTGGTTGTTTTTTTTTTTGTTGTTGTTTTCTAATTTCTCTCCTACCTTTCCTCTCTAAATCTTTAGGGAAATACAAAACTAATCTTGTACTACTGCATACGGATCTCACAAGATTTAGACTGTCTACAATCATTTGCTCACCTATTCTCTCCATTCATTCAAAGTTCGAAGAATTCCTAATTTAGCTTTCAATATTTATAAAAAGTATTTATCATCTATTGAGCTTCAATAATGCTTGAATATTTACTGAAACTATCCCTTAATCTGTTTTAAGTACAATTGTTTTTTGGTCAAAACATCAGTCAATTTCCTATGCAACAGTGCAATTTAAATTTGTATTTGTTGAAGAAAAAAAGAATTTATCAACAAGTGAGAGGAGGTGCAAAAAAAGTTAAGCTCTATTACTTATCACTTGATCTGCCCACATGTTTATAAACTTATACTTTTAGCCAATTACTTTTATTTCCTTGGGATACACTTCCAAGTTTAAAATGCTATGGTTCTTGGTGAAGATCTTGCTAAACTTCATCAAGTTATAACATCATTAAATGCTCTAGTTTCTTAATGCTTTAATTATAGTTTGAATGAACAAGCTTGTGATTACATTTACATCCAAAATATCATTTCTCTTACTGAATGTAAAAGAGAAAGATTTAAACTCTGATTTCATCTTTGGCAAGGACCAAGTACCAAAGTACTTCTGTTCAAAGTATTAGAATATTTTAGATTATCTACAAGACAAATGCATATGGATATAATGAATAATCAATGGAGAATATTTTACTTATCTGGAAGGCAACTGTCAGGCTACTAGCTTACTGGTGCAAAAGTCAACATAAAACATCTGCTCTGGCAACAAGTAAGAACTTCCTTACAAACAATCCAGGCACCAAAACCACTGACAAAAACCTCATCTTCCTGTAAGCTTCTCCCATGTCTTCTCACCACATACACACTGCATGTAAACGTTAAATTAATTTGGTAATTCAGCCTTATTACTATTTGTATTCTTTACAGTTCAGGTTAGTAAACTTCTCTGGACTTGATTCTTGTCTTACAGTAAACTATGAAAATGCACCATACTACATAGCCAGGTGCTGTGAATATTTCATCTGTTCTATGGGTATACTTTAACCTGATTTTGACAAGTTCTGTTGGCTGTGAAATTGAGGCTACAGTAAGCATAAGAATGGTGTGAATTGTGGGGGTTTTTATAATGAATGATACTATTTCCACCCAAATCAACTCAGATCTGTACTAGACAGATTATATCATCATGCCTATATAGCACGTGTAATTTTTGATACCTGTATCCTCTTACAGCTTCGTAACATATTGGAGAAAGGAGGGGAGGTAGAGGAGATGGAAGACACATCAGAGAAACAACCAGCACTTAAAAAAAACCCCTAAAAGATGTTTGAGATCATGCAGTTCTCTCCTTTTGGTTCTGAAAAGCTATGGCTGCACAATAGCTTAGCATACTTTGAAAGAAATTTTTGAGAGCAGGAGGGTATAAAGACCCTCTTCTTTCCTCTCTTCCTTCATTGTACTTTCCCTTTTATGAGCAATGTATACTGAAAACAGGTTCAAAAGTGCCAGAAAGAAAAAGGGTGCTTAGAAAGTGAAACTGTTTGTAGTTCAATAGGCTGCAAGATCTTCATATTCAAAGTCAATATTCAAAAGTGTTATGTGTAAACAGTTCCTGCAGTTGCAAATAGGGACACCAATAAGCTATACTGAGCATGAAAGGGTTACAAAACCATAAGCAGATCACACTACCACACTTTCTCACTTGTTCTGAAAAAAAAATCTGTGAAACATGGAAGGAAGAATAAGAAATACATTCTGCTCCATCTAAGTCCACCTTTTAAAATACATTGTCCATTAATTAAACTGATTAAAAAAAAAAACAAAAACAAAGGTGAGAAGAGAGAACTTCTGTGAAACTAGTCGGAAGCAGATACAGCAGAAATAGTTTTAAAATAGAAACATTTCACTCAACTGAAAACTTACAACAAAGTCTAACTGTTCCTTATGTTTTGTGTTTAGCTCTTCAAAAGACGGTCTTTTTTATTTTCTTTTTTGGTAATTGCTACTAATATGGCATTTCAGAATAAAGTTGTACCTCGGGTACTATTTAGTAAAGAAAGCATTTCCTGCAGAGCCGCTTTTCTTACAGGGCTAAATTCTAATTGGAACAGAGATTGGAGGGGAGGGATGCCTTTTTAAACAAACACATAATACTATAATCACAAAACAAAGAGCAATGAAAGAAATAATAATCACTGTTCTGGCCTCATAATACCCAGCCTTTCACAAAATGAATTGCTTTTTCATTTAATATCATCCTTTCCAATGCTACTGGTGTAATGCTTTGCCAAGGTGACAATTGCTTTGTTGTTGGAGACAGCCAGCCTATCTAGCTGAACAAAAAGTCTTCAGTTGCAACCCACAAGAAATAATTAAGGAAAGACTATTAGAAACAGGTCTAAGAACATTATCCACAGCACTCTTGTTAGTTACTTAGGCTTTCATTCTTTTCAGGTAACACACATTCTGCTCCTCCTCTCCCCTGTACAAAATCCAGTAAGTGTGGGCATGAGAAACACCTTACATTTAAGACGTTTTTCAAATGCTTAAAAGGCTGTAATTATGCAAAACACTTGGGCAAACTGTGGCTTTTTGAAACTGTAAGGGGTGACAGTTCTCAAAGTTAAAAAGGTCTTTATCCCTTAGGTAGGAAAGGCACTCACATTCTATATCTAAAAGGATGTCTAGAACAATTGATACAGTCTTTCATGAACTGCTCCCACCATTGAATGTGTAATACAGGGCCATAAGAGTTTTCACAAAATACAGTAGAATGTTGATTTAAATGTCAATTTCTTGAACTGGAAAGCATTGCAAATTTTAAGCAAGTTGGTTAAAGTATTACTAATTTTTAAATGAAGTTCAGTTCTTTGCAATAGAGTCAATACAACATATATTGACTGTATGGACAAAAGTATCAGCTAAGGCAGTGTGGCAAGTCTATCCAGACACATTTTCAAAGAGTTTATAAAGCCAGTGCTCTACTTTAAATTTCACTGTTTTACAAAAACAGTCTTCTACAATTTTATAAACAGCTTTCCATTATTTCTGACAATCTGATGGATGCTCTTAGAAGAATCCAAATTACTAAAAACTATTCTTCCAAGTATATCCTGTTGTTCTGGAAGACATCAGGATTTTTAACATCACTTAGAGTTGAAGTAATTAATTGGCAAAGTATTCCTCTGAATAGATTGAAATCAATACCTCTCTCATCTTTACAGAAATTCATTGTCTGGAAAAATACCAGTATAAGTCCACAAGATAAAATTATTAATCAGCATCTCTGCTTGGTAATTAGTCATTTTACCTTGCAGTACAACAGGAATAAGGATTTCTCCCATAGTGATCGACCTTTTCAGTTCCTTCTCTCCAGAGTACACTTGACATTTGTTTTAAATTCTTTAACTTCCATGACCACTAGAGGAGATTGTCAGAACTTTTAGGCTGGGCCTGCACCATCTGGAAGAGGCTGGCTATTTTGGTAAGTAGAGCTAACGTATTTTGAACTACTGCAAAATAATGGAAAAATAACCCCAAAAACCCAAATCCAAAAGTCTGTTCTCAAAGCAAATTCTGGGGAACCTTAGCAGTTCTAATAATCTTTAAAGCTCAGCAAAGTGTTGATGTTACCTATGGTGGAAGGTACCAACAAGGATATAAGTTGACTGAGGAGAGAAAGAAATGGAAAACAGGCAAAAAGGGGAAAAAAAAAGCCTGACCGGAGGTCAATCCTTTATGACCAGAAATTAAATAAAGTCTATTGTTCCCTAAAAAATATGGCAGTCACAAAGGACTGTTTTCCCCAATTGCTTGATGCCATACATATGTGACTCAGTGATACTAATTTTCTGATTATCGTTGCTGTTGGGCTAACAGGTTGGTTGGGAAAGGCTTCTAAACAGGCAAGCGAAAGGATAAATAAAATGGTGTTAGCATCTTTGCAGACAGAGATGAATCTCAGGGAACCCGAAGGAAGACCAACTGACACTTGTTTGAGTTCCATTCCCATGTTCTTTATAACCCTATGCTTTTATCAGACTTGAGTAAAGCCAGAAGACAACATCAAGCTTAAGTAGGTGCCTCCCAACCTCTATCTAGGCACTGAGCTTGTGGCATCAGGTACCAAATGCATCATTCTGCTATCCAATACTAAAATACCTGGTACTGATGAGAGCAATGCAGGGCGAGAAACAGGTTCTGGTGTTATATAAGCCCACACTGAATGAAAACTCACATTAGTGGACAAATATAACATGAAATATCATCCTGTTGTTGGTACTGATGATTCCTATAGCTAGTGACAGTGGTTTGACTGCCTAAGTCTGTATCACTTCAGTAACCATAAACTCGGAACAGGTTCCTCAGGTGTCCTACAATCTTTTTCTTATAGAATGGTTTGGGTTTGAAAGGACCTTAAAAATCAAGTTCCAACCCCCCTGCCATGTGCAGGGACACCTTCCACTAGACCAGGTTGCTTTTTGGGACCACAGAAATAAAAATACCAAAGTGCTATTTTTATATCTGTTTCTAAGTATAAGAAGCTTATAAGGATGAATTTCATTTAGCCCAAATCCTCACTATATTAACTAAAAGCATGCGGCAGGGAGTAGAAATAAATAGCTGAAATATAAAAGAAATTTATAATTAATCTAGACAAATAAAATAAGAATACTGAAATTTCTCCCAACAGTTTAATAAGGAGCCACACAAAAAAATGAGAGCACAGCAATGGACTCAAACTCTAAACTTCCCAAACTCATGAATGTGATGGCCATGCATCAAAAATGCCCAGAAAAAACAAAGACCTTGTAATAACTACACACAGAATTTTCAAGTACTTTGCTGTCATCTGTAATGAAAATTATGTCTCAAGGGTTGGATACTTCCAGGCTAGAACCATCCCAGCAGGTAGTTACAGCACACTGCACCTGGTGCTCAGCTATTACACTGGGCTAAACTTATTTTAAACAGGCTTCCTGTTATTCCCGCATGTAGAACTACAACATTCCTCTAGACTTGTGCTCCTGGAAAGCTAGTCAAAGGTTACAGCCCCCCTGAACATAATTATATAACACACTATGCCAGTAAGTTGAACAAAAATGACAGAGGTTGGAAAAATACAAAACAGAACAAATCATAAAATTACAGAATGGTTTGGGCTAGAAAGGACCTTAAGATCATCCAGTTCCTACCCCCCTGCCATGGGCAGGGATGCCTCACACTAGACCATATCACCCAAGGCTCTGTCCAACCTGACCTTCAACACTGACAAGGATGGAGCATTTACCACTTCTTTGGGCAACCTGTTCCAGTGCCTCACCACCCTCACAGTAAAGAACTTCTTTCTTGTATCTAACCTGAACTTCCCCTGTCTTAGTTTGAAACTGTTACCCATTGTCCTGTCACTACAGTCCCTGATGAAGTGTCTCTGGCATCCTTATAGCCCCTCTTCAGATACTGGAAGGCTGCTATGAGGTCTCCATGTAGCCTTCTCTTCTCCAGGCTGAACAGCCCCAATTTTTTCAGCCTGTCTTCATACAGGAGGTGCTCCATCCCTCTTAGCATCCTTGTGGCCCTCCTCTGGACTTGCAACAACAGCTCCATGCCCTTCTTATGTTGAGGACACCGGAACATTACACAGTACTCCAAGTGAGGTCTCATGAGAGCAGAGTAGAGAGACAGGATCACCTCCTTTGACTTGCTGGTCACACTTCTTTTGATGCAGCCCAGTATACAGTTGGCTCTCTGGGCTGCAAGTGCACCTTGCCAGGCCATGTTAAGTTTTTCATCAACCAACACCCCCAAGTCCTTCTCCGCAGGGCTACTCTGAATCATTCATCTGCTCAACCTGTAGCTGTGGATAGAGAAGTTACTTCTTCCTATTCCTCTGATTCTTGTACTAATTCCTCTCCTTCCTGTTGTTCAGATGTCGCCCCCTCTAGTTTGTGCATTGAGTCTTCTTCATCTTCCTTCACTGCATGAATTGCTCTTCATGCTTTTCGTTTTCATCTCCTCTTGCTTATAGGGGCAACTGATAGTGGCACGGATTGGTCCTTTTTGGTTCAGCTGCAGTGCCTGCTACTGGGGTTGGAGTGGCTGAGGTGTCTTTCACTGGGGTTGGAGAGGTTGCCATGC
>JANHGB010013199.1:0-11692 GCA_026283785.1 Coracopsis vasa
ACTTGTTCCAACAGTTCCATGTCCTTTTTATGCTGAGGACACCAGAACTGCACACAATACTCCAAGTGAGGTCTCACGAGAGCAGGGTAGAGGGGCAGGATCACCTCCTTCGACCTGCTGGTCACGCTCCTTTTGATGCAACCCGGGATACGGTTGGCTTTCTGGGCTGTGAGCGCACACTGAAGCCGGCTCATGTTCATTTTCTCATCAACCAACCCCTCCAAGTCCTTCTCCACAGGGCTGCTCTGAATCTTTCTCTGCCCAACAAAGTGGGGCAGAGAAGTTGCCCCAGTGATCTATAAGTGAATACTCCAGATTGGTGCAAAATACAGTTTGCCCTGTGTGAGAACTTTGGGTAAACACACTAGCAGAAAATGAAATGTAAAAAGAAGGAAGTAAGTACAGGCATGTCTTGTGCAGAATTTACTGGTAGCTTTTACTTGGGGAGCAGATTCTCTGCTAGAAGAGTAAAAATTGTTTTTAAATGGTGAAACCTCACTAAAATATGGATACTTGTTGTCAGAATTTGTTTATATTGTAAAAACATTTATTCACATATTAATTTGAAAAATACTCCTGGGAGGATAAATAGATCACTAGGTGCTTGGGTTTTCTTCCGTTGAATGAATACGGCATGCACTTGCCTTTGCTAATAAAGCAGCCTCCTGGTTGAACTGCTTGATTGTTACTTCACTGCATCATATATCTTTTAGACAGAAATAAGCTGTGATAGCCTTTTTTTGTTTTGATATTTAAGTAGTAACAATATGTACATCAGTTGACTTTATCTGCTTTGGAATAGCTGGCTGCTTCTTTGCTTTCATCCATCCATTTTCACCTGCTCAAATAGGAAGAAAGACACAATAGTGGATGGACATGAGGTTTCTGCTTCTTTTAAAGAGGTGTATTCAGATGAAATTATAAGGCTGCTTAGAATTTTGTGTTAAATTGTGTGTGGATGTGTGTTGTGTTAGTTGGTTTTAGTGTTTTGCAGCTGGCTAGTATTTAAACTTTGCCAGCATTGTATTGCAGTACCTGAACCTATTGTTCTGTCAGGTATTACTACGGAAAACTACTGGTCCTTCTAAGGAATCATCCTTTACCCTTAAACTACCATTAAGCTGTGACATTTCTTTGAAGTTTCCTCTTCATATATTATCATGGGGGAAGCTGCCATGCAGTTTGGCAGCGACTGTGGGGTGAAGGACGCAGGGTCAGGGAGCTGCTTTTTCTCTGGAGAGTATTGCACCTCAAACAAACATTCTTTTCCTGATTACTTTTGGGGCACTTCTTTGAGAGCAATTCATAATAGGCATAAAATTTCAACACAGGCTATTTAAAATGCTGGTTTTATTCTTGCCTGTTAACTCTGACAATTGAAACCCTAAGGAATATTTGAAAAGCGCTGGTCACAATTTCACAGGTAATAGGATCATAAATAAACATCTATATGCAGATAAGGACTTAACAGAAATCCATTCCTTGAAGGAAAGCCGACTCTGCAGCTCTAAATTGCTGGATTTATCACAATAACATGCAAAGTACTACAAAATACATGTGCACAACACCCCCTAAACAATTAGAGACATGTATCCTGTTGTGGTGGGATTTAGGATTGGAAAGCTGAGGTTAGCTTGACTAGTTATTATGGGGGAGGGGGAATCTTGAGAATGTGTTATACTTGAAGTGATTTATTTATTTATTTATTTTCCTCCTGGAGGTGATAAGCACCTGCAGTTGCCATTGAATTTCCCTGTAAGAATCGCTCTAAATAAAATATGACTTGATTTATATGTACCCCTCCAAAAAATACATAAAGCTCTGCATAAATTTTAATTCTGGTGTAGTTTGATCATGTTAACATGTAGATAAGGGTAAACTTTCACGTACGCCTTTTTTGCCAAGTTTTGCATGGAGAAAGTGTGTAAATTTTGGCTTGACTCAGCTCTGACAAAATAAGCAACATTATTGGTGCTGTGTTTAACCAAAATACAGATCCCAAATTATGGGAGATGGTCTTGGGTTCTTACTGTTGCTCCCTTTAAAATACTGTTAATTTGTACATAGCTTCTTGTCTGCTGGGAAGTGAATCTCTGTTCATGATTTTTTTTCTTTTCCTGACAAAATCACCATGTTAAAGACTTAAATTTTAGTCTCTGAGTGCATGAGTTGGTAGTGATAATGGACTTGTTTGTGAACTCTCACAGGCACCCGTAATGTTTTCAAAAGCATGCAAATGGAATTTCAAGGCCATCCTTCTGTTAGAGAAGAAATGCTTCTTACTTCATGTTTAGTATTTTGTATCTCAGTAATGCTTGGTGGTGTAAATGCTGGTGTAAATATAACAGTCACAAAAAAAGAAGGTGCTGGTTTACTGAAAATAAGTCAAATGTAGGTTTAGCAAGTGCCTCTAAAAGAAAGTTGTGATCTGAATTTGTAGGGAGCTACATTCAGCTGCTGTAAGTCTCTCTTTGGTTGGTCACACAGAAGTAATAGCAGAAATCACCATTGCTCAGATTTTTTTCTAAATATTTAGAAACTGTTCGCATAGCTGAAATTCCAGGTCTGTTTTCCTTGATAAGTTTTTTTTGAAGGTGGTTTTAGATAGATAGTATAAAATTGCACATACATAATGTATCTACGGGTTGGTGGAGGTTTTTTTTGTTTGCTTTGCTGCTGGCTAATAGGCAAGCAAAAGGTACACTTTCTTAAATGCAGCCAGCTACCCAGCCAGAAATAAATGTGCTTTAAAAAGCTAAACCAAACACAAATAATTGTTGAAGTTTTCTGTGACATTACTTGGTTGCAGTTATTTTTGGTATTTTTTTCCTCTGTGTGTGTGCTTGTTCTGTGCCTATTATTTCATACACTACCCAAACTTAATCCAACTACTTTTTTAAGTACAAATCTCTTTCCACTTGTAGTGCACTTCCACTTGTGCTGTCTTGAGAAGAGGAATTTTCTCCTGTCATTCTGCACACCTAAAAGCCAAAAATTTAGCGCCATTTTCAACCCTTTTTGCATGAATGTTTCTAAATTATCTCTCCATGTTTTTTTCATTGCCATTAGCAGCGGTGAGTAGGCAGGAGGTCATATTTTAGGACATAGTAATTTCATCACATTACTTAAATACTGTTTACAACTGCAGTGATTATAAAGACCTCTAATTTGTAGGCTGATTTTTCTTTTGAGATTTCACTTGGTCCTGAAATATTACAGCAACTTCTATAAGATATTTAAAGCAATTGTAATTTCTGTATACATTAGATACCTACCATTCAGGTCTGTAGTATTTGTTGTAATCTTTAGTACTTCTAACGTTTCTGTGTAAGATAAATATTTACTTGAAATACTTAAGTTTAACAGTGTCATTTACAAAATGAGTTCTTGCAGGTTTCTTCTTTCATGCTGCGACTACACCTGAGTCTTTCAAAGTACTACTTTTATTCTCCTGTTTTGGTGCTCTCTTGAGCTGAGACTGCCAAATAGTTCAAATTCCTCCTCCGTTTGACTGTGTCTGTAATGCAGTACGCTGCTTCTAGCTTTCTGCACTCAAGTCCTTGAAGGAAATTCCCTCCCTTCCTGCTCTCTCCTGGATACTGTCAGTACACAGATAACTTTAATATTTGAAATACCAGGCAAATCCATCCTCTGTTACAGGCTGGAGTGATGGGAGCTGTGATGTCCTTTCCAGACAGGATATCCCATGCCCTTCTTTACTAGCTGATCTGCGTTGTAAGCAATGAAAACAGTAAGCCCTCACCTGAATCCTGAGAAGATCCACCTTCTAACTATAGCTAACAGCTATTTTAAGTCTGTAGTGTCTGTAGCAGAGAGTGCTGACATCTGCAGTAGGGCAGGGTATGGAACCCCCATTTTACAGTAGTACCTCATAAAAAGTTTCTTAGGTACGCTGTGTAGCTTTCTAGTATGGAACATTAAAATGGGAAGAAGGGAAGCATTAAACATGTCTACGCTTGTGATTTAGGGCACATTTTGCCCAAAATAAATAAAGCATGCATGTCTTGGGATAATTTTCCTACTCACAAGAAGCAGCATATTCCCTCCTTGTAGAACACCTGTGTTAGTAATGACACTATTTCAACTGAACCCTGTGGGCTGGCTGGTTGGAATCTCCCTTATTAATGCTTTGAAGGAACATTAGACCTGGAATTTTCTTTGCTCTGAAATTATCAACAATATTTTAACAGAGCATTTGTATTATTTTTTTAAATGGTAAGTCTGTTTACATAATGTACTTAGGCTGTTTTCTGCAAATTTTATTCAAATAAAAATGAGTGTTTCTATATAATATTTTATTCTGAAAAGTACGTTTCTAACTGGTGAAATCTCCCTTTTCCCAGAGGAACTCTAAAACTCCTACACTGTATATAATTGTCCAACACAGAGTAGTCAGTGTATGTTTGACATCAACAACTGTTGGCAGTTTTCATATTATTACAGCTGCTCCAACTTCAGATGTTGATTAAAAAAATACTTTTAAAATAAAATTAATAATGAAATATGTTGCCTTTTGATTTCAAGGAGTGTCCTTATGTCCTGGAGAGGGGGGTGTGTAGAAACAAATGTTTAACTTGCATTGTATTCTTTGTGTCCTCATCAACTCAGTTTCATTGTTTCACACCCTAGATGGTATATAGTAGCACAGTTACATTACAAATTGCACCAGGTTCTGGTTTGCTTGTGTTTTTTTAGTATAGGGAAAGTCAAATTCACAGCAGAAATGCTAATGTTTTAAAAGTGCTATGGTAGAAAAGTATCTTTCTGTGATCAATATATTTAAGTTGTTAAGGCATTTCCATCCAGTCTTCATTCTATGAACCTTTTGTAACTTGCTGTCTAACCAAGCTCATTAAAAATAGTTACTAAAGAGCTCTGTTTGAACCTGTAATAGATGACTCCTTTAGATATTTTTTTGTGAAGTAAGATTTGCAGTAACAGCAATCTCTTATGAACACTGTGTAAAATACAAAAATTGTCTTTTATCATGGAATGGAAATTTCAAGTATGGCAGACAACACTGATAGCTAACTAGTGCTATATTAAATTGGTGGTAATACTTCAGGTTACTATCTTTCCCAAGTTACCATTGTGATGGATGACTGTTTTTGAGATATACATGGTAGCTGTATGTCAATTCCTGTTAATTTTATTGTGTATTTGGAATTTAATTAGTATTGTGCCCTTGAAAATGTCCATAATAAAACACTCCCATTCTGTATATGCTTTGCAAAGTAATATATGTTAGCACTTATACATGGGATTACCATATGGTGTATAAGAATGGGGCACATTTAATACCAGTATAGTGATTTCTTTCTGAATTCAGCAACCTTATTCAGGATCTACATTTTGCCATTGTCGATACTAGAACTGGAATAATTGTCAAATGGTCCACATTTTTTACAGTTCTGTAAGAGGAAAGTCCCCTTTATATTAAAATACAGTGTTTCTGGAGATAACAGGCAAGTCTTTCTAGGATTACCTGCCAAACAAAGCTTTTATGATGATTACAGGGTTGTAATAAATTCAGTATGTCTATATTTGCATACACTTTTAAGAAGTTAGGGACTTCTCTGTGGGAGAGATACAACTGTTACATTTGTTCGGCAGTGAGTTTTAGCATTAACTCTAACCACCTAGATTCTGTATATGCATAACATCTTGCTTTTGTCTTTGGAGCTACTGCTGGGGAAAAATGGGGGGGTTTTATCAGATTGGATTCCCTATACAGCTACCCATACATCTACCTCAGCATGTAAGGCAAACATCTCTATGTGAGAGGAGGAGCTTGTGTAAGATACCTAGATGCTATAAATTCACAGCTAATGTGGTGTGATGGCTTTGAAAAACTCAAGTCTGTATCTTTTACTTCCATGGGAATGATCACAGATTCTCTTACTGAATCAATTAAGACCTTAAATTTCCAAGCCATTAAGGAAATGCATTGTTGGTCTTCTGCTGGCAGAAGCATTCATATTACTGTTGTCTGGGGCTGAAAGGATTGTGACTGTTTAACTTCACAGTTCCTGTTTTGATGGTGTTTTTCTGGTTTGGTTTGGGGTGGGTTGGTTTTTTGTTCGATTTTGGGGGAGGTTGCAGTGTTGAGGTTTTTTTTGGTGGGTTTTTGTTTTGTTTTGTTGATGTTGTTGTTTTAATCTCAGAAGATAAGACAGAGCATGCCATTAGGTAAAGTCTAGAGGTTTGATGGAACGACCTTGAATGTGAGCTTGGAATAATACAAATTTCCAAGGCTTGTAATATGTGACCATTGTTAACCACACTAGCAAGCTAGCCATCTTTCAATTTTGACATGATTTACAGTACTGCTATTAAGCTTTGCTCTATACCAAAGGTAAAGGTGATTTACCAGCTTCTAGTTAGGATGTTTTTTTCTGATTATGCAAGAAATATTTCATATTCTGTGACAGACTAGGGTGAATTGTATTTATCATTAGCAAATATTTCCCTCTTAAAAGAAAGATGAGATCATTGGTACCAGGAAAGATACCCTAGCAAAACAATGTAAGTAGAAAATGGGATATGAACCAAGATTCAAGGGTAATACTGGTAATTTAGAGATTGATGAAAATCACCATATCTAAACTTGGGTTCCTTATCCATAAACTGTATTGGTGCTCTGAACAAGTTCAAAGGAGTTTAATAATGAAATTACCTGTTAAGCAAGCTGTTTTTCAATATTAAATTACTCTTCCCTTTCTCTTCAGTTCTGCTGAAGGTAATATTTAAAAAGGTTGAACATTATCATTTATGAACAGCTAAATTACCATAGATTACTATTAAGGCTTGATATCAGGCCAAGATTAATTTTTACTTGATGTCTAGTGTTTAAGAACAAGAGATGTCTGATGGGGTACCCACTCTTTCTTGAGTGCCTGCCAAATCTTGTATGTCAGCATTCCCTCTGATCTTTTAATGGGGGTTAAAAGGAGAAAACCAAGGTTTTTATTGCAAGTGGAAAGTAGTTTGCAGTAGAGAGATTTAGTTTTTTTTCAAGTTATAATAGTGATGGTAGTGCATCAAATACCACTTTATTTTATAGGATATTTTTCTCTTTTTTTAAAACTCTGAAGCATGGTAGAGAATAGAAAGAGGGAAACGTAAGATTTGTTACATAATTAAATGCTTTAAAAATATTCTTTGAAGTTTACAAATGAATGTTGGATTGAGCTTCACGGTTGTTTTGGGATGCCATGAAAGGCATCAGTTTGGCACCTTTTTCAGATACCTTTCTTGGTACTGGGGATGTGTTATCTGGTATCTGCACCCAAGATGATCATGGGAGCTGTTTGACCCCTTCAGTGGAATGTGCTGGGAAGCAGCCAGTGAACTGCAGTAGAAATCTCTGTGGCTTTTTCCTCTGTGCTTTCTCTTATGGCAACGTCCTGGGCAAATTAACAGTGCATTAGATGTACTTGCTGAAAAAATTATGCTATCTTTCCCTATAGTACTTGAGACTATAATCCCCTCAAGGAGTTAACATATTTTTAAATCTATTAATACTGCTTTAATTTCTGTTACATTCTACTTCTGTATAATATTACTGTTTCATCTGAATTAAATCTTTCAGGTTTGGGTGGATTTGGTTAGTTTCCCTCTGCCTAATTATGGGACTACAGATCTGTGTTCCCTTGCACATGCTGTTGTCTTCACTTTCCTCAATAGCCACCTCAGCATTAACAGTGCCATCAGGAAGGAAAGCAGACAGCAAGCCTGCAGCTCTTCCTGGGAGCTACGGAAATCCATGATCTCATTCTCTGACCTGAAACGTGAGAGAGCTGAAGTTGTTTCTGCAAATGTGTTTTTCTTTTGTGGAATATAATGGCTATGCTTTGTTATTTCAAAATTCACCTTTTCAGGCAAAAATGTGGGGTTTTTTTTAGACTACTAGTGAATAATAGATGAGAGTCCACTATGTGCTCTTAGAAAACTGTTACTTACAGCATCAGAATTAATGCAGAGTGTGTAATAATTTAGTCTCTGTGTTGGTAAATGACGGAATCACCCACACAGATTCCTTCCACAATTTTTACTGTTTTTCCTTTTCTCTTTTCAGATGAGGTAGGAAAACAATAGCCTGGAATGCTGTGTTTCCCCAAACTACATATGTATATTCCCCATTCTGGTCGATTAGGCCTGAGAATAAGCATGGCAGGTTTCTGAGAATTTTTGCAAGCATTTTGCTATACCTTATTGATCAAACCACTGATGCTGTAGAAAGCAGTTTGGATTATGATATCTCTGGTTAAGCACTTAAAATTCTATCCTATCCTATCCTCCCGATAAAACCTGTGTATTTGAGAGGATTGTACCCTTCATAAGGAGCCTGTTTGAAAATCTGTTGGTACGATCCGTTAATACTACTAATGACTTTGATGAATCTTGTCAGTTCATGGGGTTTAAATACCCACGCGCTAAAATAATCTCACCTACATCTCATGACACTACTTATTCCAGTAAATATAAAATATAACTTGTAATACAAAAAAATCATTGAATGCTGTTGCTGCTGCTACTGTTTGATTTAAAGGGATAGAGAGAGATAGCAAAAAGTTTTAAAGTAGGAAGCAAACACAATGAATTGGAAAGCCTTGGAAATGCCTTTGGGGGGCAGCAGTGACTCAGTTCATTGAGGATGGGGCCGTAATTCCCCTGGGGACTACTGTGTCTAGCCAAGGTTTACAGAAAGGACCTTAATTTAAAAAATAGCAGAATGAAGAGCAGAACAGCAGAGATGTTGGTTTAGCTCTTGGGAAACCTTGTCTTTTCTCTTGGGCTCCTTCACTGATGCTGTGTGCTGACCTGAGCAAGAAGGTGTTGGGCACCTTTCATATTTGTCTCCCAAGAAGCTGCTGGAATAGCTGCTGGGCTGCCCTTCCTGCAGCTCTGGTGATGATGGCATGATTTTATTTTCTATGGCAACTGGACTGCTTGAATCTGTCCTGCTGTCAGTCAGCTTCTGTGTCTTCCTTTGTTGGTACACAGCTAGGCAAGAGTAATTTGTGTGGATAGAGAAAAAGAAGCTGTATAAAGTGCACAGATGATGTAACGTGGGTCAAACACCCAGAGAAAGAGGTGTCAGAGGTGTAATGTTGATTTGGGGTTTTTTTTTGGGGGGCAGGGGGTGTGTAGTTCCCATTGTACAAAGTTGGGAGGAGTAGATGCCTAATTTTTAATACGAGCAGTTTACAACCATTCACAGTTAAACAGTTTATAGGATTCTTGGTAGCAAAAGGTAGTCAAACTATAGAGGAAAAAAGAACATTATAGTGAGGATATTTACAATGTGTAACCTATTTGAATTATGATCTTGTTAACTATGCAAAAATGACAAAAACCAGAACCATCCTGGTGAATTAAACGTTTAGGCTTTCATTAATGAACTTTTTAATATAGAAGATATGGAGGAGGTTAATTTTTTTCCCTTTAACATCAGAAGAAGCTTGCACTTTGGGTGAACCTGTTCTTTCTTAAGATTCAGCACACTAGACTTCAAACTAGAAAGAAAGAAGACAGTATTTTTTCTTTACAACTAGCTCACACTAGAGTGTTTAGTTTCTGCCAGTAAATCACATGCCAGGGTTTCAACTGCCCTTTTAAATCAATAGAAGGTGTGATTCCTTTCCCCATGATTTTTGTTTAACTCTCCTTTTGTAGTTGATCTTAATTGTTCTTATTTGCAGGCTTTAAATGTTGATGGACTGTGTCATTTATAGCCCTTTTTCATTGCACAGTGACCTTCACAGGGAAATTTCATAAATGTTTTCATTGGGCTTTGGTGGCATTTTTGTTTTATGCATGTAACTGAAACTGGCAGTAAAAATTAGTATGCAGAAGTATTCCTTTCTGATTAAAGCAGTATTATGAAAGTCTGGTTGCACTATAGATAGAAACATTTCAAAATGTTTTGCAGACCTACACTGAAACTGTGCTAACACAGAATGCTAAACACAGTGTCTCCAGTGAAAGAAATTTTGGTTTTTTTTCCTGGACAAAAGCAACCGGCTGTGAATTTTGTCTCTGGACTAACACTTCATGTCTCCTCAGTTGCAGTTCATCTACCCATTGCATCTAATTTCTGTGCTTGATGGGAGGAGTTGTATGGAGGTGCAGAGAAACCCCATGTCCCCTCTTAGAGGATTTATTGATCACCCTGTGAAGATAAATGAGTTTCACCCAAGATACCCTCTCTCTGCAATGAAGCTTTTGCTGAACTAACAAGGTGGGGAGGGTATGAAGAGATGATGGAGAAAGGGTAATGGAGTTCGGTGCAGTGCAGTGATAGTCTGTAATATAGTTGATAGCTTTAGATGTGCTCAGCTCAAGTGTAGTAACAGCAGTCTACCCATGTCTGCATGTGGCTGGGCATAGGGTTCAGAAGTGTAGAACAAAGCAGAATAAATCAGATATAACCTCCAGGGTAGTCACAGCCATCTTCACGTTGGCTCTTAGATTAAATTAGAAAAGGAAGGCTAGGACTGATAGTTTGATCTGATTATTTTCAGTAGCAGTGGTCAAAAAGACAAGTTTTGTATGTTCTTGTTTATTTGCCTTAGTCGGATTTGATCTGCCCTTTTCAAGAAGATATGAGATAGGTAAGCATGACAGTCCTCTTTTTACTTTTTTTACCCCCATCCATGCCATGTGATTTTTTGAATCCCAGACTTTGTGGCATATAAGGCATATCATGTGAAAGCTTTAGCCCTTGGACTGGGATGTTGTAACTAGTGCAGATTTGCTCTCCTTGCTGAAGGTTGATAACATCAGCAGCTCATCTCTGGGAACAAGATGACCCTCTTTCCCTCTTGGAAAGATGCAGCTCAACAGTTTGAAGTTAGAAAAACATGAACTAGTTTGGGTTTAGCTAATTTATGGCTGTACAAGAACAGAACTTTCTCATCTTCATTCTTCCTTGCTGTACTTTACAGAAGCTTGTTCCAACCCTTTCTTTTTTTGGCCAGGATGACATGAGCTGACTGTTTATGTTCTCTTGGTTTTGTTTGGTTTCTGGTTTTTAGGAAGCAAGGCAAATCACATGCTTTTTCATTCCTTTTCTTTTTCTCCTTCCACTTCCAATTTTTAAATATATTGTCTGGTTTCGACCAGCCCTAATTCAAAAGTAGAAATATCAGAGATAAATAATTCCCTTAAGTTACATTTAATTTGTTTGAGTTTTTTTTAAAGGGGATAAAGGAGAGAGAGAGAGAGATGGTGTTTTCTTTGATGAAGATGCTGTAGGAGAAAGGAAAAGATAGTAGCATAAGCCTAATTGTATACCAGAGAATCCAAGATGGGATAAGCATCTGTGGCACAAAGGAATACAAGATTCTCCTTTAAGTGTTCATAAATATCCTTGAGCTTTTCATTTGTACTTTTTTCATTGTTACTGTAACAGCTCTGGTATGAGCAGTGTCTTCTAGATGGCTGCTCCGAATATTTTGCGTCTAGTTCCTCAGTACAAGAAAGACAAGCAGCTACTGGAGAGGGTCCAGTGGAGGCCACAAGGATGATCAGGGGTCTGGAGCATCTCTCTTACAAAGAGATATTGAAGGAGCTGGGCCTGTTTAGTCTAAAAGAGAGGAGACTGAGAGGGGATCTCATTAATGCATATAAATATCCCAAAGGTGGGTGTCAGGAGGATGATGCCAGA
>JANHGB010013200.1:888-12277 GCA_026283785.1 Coracopsis vasa
CTCAGGACTTTCAATAGGTAGCATTCTAAAGGCAAAAAACTGTCACGCTGAATGGGTGTAATCCAAGGTCTCAGAGCATCTAGGAAATGCTACATCTCCAAAAGCATTTGTGGTGATAAAACTTTAATGATCCATTTCTTTTCACATATGAGGAGATTGCCATACAGGTCCATGAAGAAAAGCTAGCTTCCTCTTTCTGTCCCAAGTTCCAAAACTGGCATCCTAGCATGTTGTGTAGCAAGGGAGAATATGCAAAGCTGGCTGCTGATGATTATGTGGTGATTACCCCTTTTAAGCTTCCCCTGGCTGAGTGCAGTACCATAGACCTGCTGGAGAAGAGCAGAGAGTAGATGAGGTCTCTGTTCCCATCTCCTAATGCTTTGAATAAAACCTTCAATAGTTATTTAAGTGATGTGGTTTGCTGACTTTAATTCGTGCTTTGATGGAACACATTTCATAAAATACCTTGAAGAGTCACTTTATTGCTCCACTAAACTCCTACTAAGCCATAGCAATCATAATCTGTTTTGAAGTCTTATTATCCTGATAGTGTGCAGTTAAGTCCCTAACCCTCTTAGCTTTTATGTGGCCTAATTAATGACAATTATGGGAAAGATGTCAAGGAAGCATTGTACTGGATTCCCATATGAATCCCTGTGCTGGCAAAATATGCTCTTTCTCATAAACTATCTGTATATTCTACAAGCACACACCTTTCTGGCCAACAGGAGCATGTCTGCAGGCTCTTGAAGAGGCTGAAACCAATGGAGCCGTCTGTTTTGTAGACAAGAAATATATGTGTTTGTATATAAACCCATACATGTATGAAGGTAGATAAGTATAAATATAGATAAATGAATACATAACATAATGACTACATAGCAAAGACAGATATAGAGAATAAGACTTTATATACATATATATCGATACATATTCACATGCATACGTATTTAGACATATAGGTATGTGTGTATGTATAGAAAAGATTGAAATCTAGAGTAAACCTTGATCTGCTGAATGTGGATGGAACTTGCTGTTCATTTAGGGAAGCAAGACTCTCCCTGTAGTTTTGGAGCCAGCTAGCTTTCTAGAAAACAACTTTATATTTGGGGGTTTTGATGTGAAGGAAAAGGAAAGAGCAGAGAAAGAGAGACCCATACTCAGTTTTGTTATTCCAGAGCCAAGTGTCTTCTGAAGGGAGTCCTGGAAGTTGCTGTTTTGTGAGTCTACTATAAAAGAAGGGGAACCGTGCCCATCGTCCCTGTCTTAGATCATACTGAAATCTTTTTCTCCTCTGCATGTAGATGGGTTTTTTACACCTAGTGGCATGCAAGGCAAAGTGAAGAGCTGTATGGGAAATTATAGATTCAGTATACTGCAAAGCATGCTTAATAGATTTGTATGCAGTATTCCCATGGTCTTTTTATTCCTGTTTTCTCTAAATCTTGCTCTTCAGACTGGACAGTAGAATGAAAGAGTTAGTTGTTAGTTGTAAAATACCCCAACAAACCAACAACAAAACAGAAAACTTTATACACATTTATGCAGACACAAATGTATGTCAGATCTTGCAATCTCAGCATTTTTGGGATATTCTGAATGGATGGAGGTTTTGACCTTGGTGGTTCTTTTACAGATATGCTACTGGTATCTACCAACCCATATGACTACCACTTTTGCTCACAAGGAGTAGTTACAGTGGACAACTTGGATGATGGAGAAGAATTGTTGGCAACAGATGTAAGCCTGTATTGATTTCACTTTCTGCTTCATAGATTAGGTGCAGATGGGGAGGAAAAGTGCTGGTGGCAGCCTAACTTCTGTCACTGAAACTACTGGATTAAAGTAAAAGCAGAAATGGGTCTTAATTGCATTCATACTATGAAGCATGAGGCCTGATAAACTATTACACTTTTGAATCTGGCCACGTTCCATGTAATGCCCATATATAAGACTATTGTGTCTTATAATTTTGGTGTAGAAAATGCTAGATAGAAGGAGCTCTCCTCCTGCTCCCCAGCCACTGTTGGATCCTCAGGGTGTTCCAGTGGCTGCTTAGTGAGATAACACCCCTCGGAGGGTTTGTCCTATCTGTCATGCAGCGATAGATTGCAGAGCTGCAAGATGCCATTGCTTTTGAACAGGGAAGTGACAAAATATCTGCATTTCCTTTTCACAGCAAGCCATGGATATTCTGGGATTTGTGCCTGATGAGAAGTCTGGTTCCTACAAGCTCACAGGTGCCATCATGCACTTCGGGAACATGAAATTCAAACAAAGACCCAGGGAAGAGCAGGCAGAGGCCGATGGCACTGAAAGTAAGAATAACACCTAAAACTGCTCGTTGCCTTCAGAAGTCTGACATGTATCACACACTGTCTGGAGGAAGTAGGAGCCTGTTTGCTTTAATCTTGCACAATGTATCTCCTGCTCAGCAGGAGTGCTGTGCTTCATTTGGAGCAGTGACTTGTTCGGTGGCGGGTAGCCTTATTTAGTAGAAGGGGAATAGACACAAGTCAGAGTAACCCAATTAAATTCCATTTTTGTGACCATTTCAGCAAAATGCTTGTAAAAAGTTGTTGCCTTAGCTTTCTCTTTCATGTCTTCAAGTCTTGCTTCTTTACTTCCTCTTGCACTTGAAACTGCCTATAACCAGCATGGAGATACGTTCTTTTCCCTCTACCTGAGGAGTTTCTCAAGTGTGATTCTTGCAGTAATTGGGGTCTAAGGTAGCTAGATGATCTTCTCTACCACAAGGGATAGTACAAGCACACCTGACATAAATCATTAAAGAACAAGGTCTTTATCTGCTTTTTCTCTGGAAGTGGATATGCTTACTGTTTTTTATCTTGGCTAGGCATGGTTCCAGGTAGAAGTTCAAAGACAGTTGAATCCTTGTTTCTCTTGATCAGGTGCTGATAAAGCTGCCTACCTAATGGGAATCAACTCCTCTGATTTGATTAAGGGTTTGTTGCACCCTAGAGTGAAAGTTGGCAACGAGTATGTGACCAAAGGTCAAAGTGTTGAACAGGTAAGGAGAAACTTTCCAGGTATTTGGATACCTGTCCCTCAAGCCTTGAGGGCTCATCTGTAACACTGCAGAGAGACAGGCAGCTGCAAGAAGTGTTAACGTGTGCCTCTGGTGCCTGTTCTCATTTTATATCCGCCAACTTGGAGGAATAGACAGTGTAAGTGCAGGAAACTGTAAAGAGACTGACAAAGGAATAGTGGCTGGCACTGCCTTTGATAGAATTGGTTTTCACATGAGAATTGACATCTAATTCTGGATGAGAATAGTAATCTGGAAGAGTTGAGCCATGGATTATTTATTCACTCATCATTCATACATTCATTCATTATTCCCATTATTTTAAACTCTTTGTGACCTCTATCAGCTAAAGGCAATATCCACTTAAAGGTACCTCTTAATTTAGGAAACAAAAGTCATTGGCTTGGTACTGCTGCAGCTATAGCCGTATCATAGAAGATGCTGCAGCATTTTGGTTACAATGAAAATTGTTCAAAGGCAGGCTGTGGTACAGGCTCAGAAACCAGACAACTGCTGTAGAGAGGTCTATCCTATTGATGTAGCTGTTCATAGGCTAAAGAAGAGACTTTTGACAGACTTTCTCTGTTGCCTGATTATGCCATAACATCCCTCAAAACTTAGAAGCACGTGGCAATAAGCAACCTGGGCACAGACCTCCCTTATTTTGGCAGTAGCTCTGGACAGCATGGCTGGTATCCAGCCTGTGAGCTTTCTGGTACCTAACTTCCATGGTAATGTAAGAGATTAAAACACTTACAACTTCCTTTCCAGGTGTTTCCCAAGAGGTACTTTACTACCACTTTATGTATGTGTTAGTATACATACACATAGATAACAACAATGTGAAGAAAAGCCAGCATAGATAACAGGAGAAGTTGTCAGTAGTGTTAAGCATTCCTTGGTAGTTGTAAGAACCATGGTGAGATTTCATTTAAACCATAAGCAGGGATTGAAATAAGCTGCTACTCTGAAATCCTTGTGTTCCACAGTGAATTCTGCTCCACTCAGTGATATTTTTAAACACATATCTTAGGTTTTGTATGCTGTTGGAGCCTTATCCAAGGCAGTATATGATCGAATGTTCAAATGGTTGGTGGTCCGTATCAACAAGACCCTGGACACTAAGCTGCCAAGGCAGTTCTTCATTGGAGTGCTGGATATTGCCGGGTTTGAAATCTTTGATGTGAGTATTAATGACTGAGGACATGCTGGAAGGATATAAAAGGTGCCAAGTGCTAGCTCTTGGGTGGGTGTTTCTTTTTCTATATGAACAGAAGGCAAAATGGTGAGAAAGGCCTTAAAGCAAATAGTGTATATGATTTTACAAGGGGTTTCCATGAATATATGGAGAAAACACTCAGCATTTAGCACAGCTGGACATGCTGATAGTTTCTGGAGAGGAAGAGAGTGGTAATATTTAGCAAAGACAAAGCATATCCCATGCTTTGGGCTGTGTTTTAGGAGAATGCATTGTTCCCTCTATTTCTCTTTGAGAGAAAGCATCTTTTATAAGGTGTGATATTTCTTCCTTTTTGTATCTCAATATGAGAGATATATCTTCATCCCAATATAAGAAATGACTGCTTTACAGTGAGAACAATTATTCAGTGGAACAATGAATTGTTGAATTATTCAAGAGGCTTGGTATTCCAGAGACTTGGTAAAGAGGCTTGGTAAAGTCCCCATCACTGGAGTTTTCAAGATGTGATATTACAGGGTGCTATAAAATCTGATCTAGGCCCCCTTAACCACAAAAGGTTGGACCAGATGATCTTTCAAGGTCCCTTCCAACCTGGGCATTTCTGTGATTGTGTTATTATTGTAAAGAACTGTATCACAACTTCTTTTTCTCAGAATCTATGCCTGAAATGCTTCATGCTGTTGCTGCTCTGTGTTGCTCTCTGTATGCAGCAGAGCAAAGACGGTGTTGGCTGTGCTTTACAGGACTGGTGTGGCATGCTGCTGAAGGAAAGGCATGTGCATCCTGAGAGACCTGAACAAATCTGGGCATCCTCACACTTTGTATATGATGCAGCCATCAGCCTGCTACTGAACTCCCTTCTGCTTTACCTTTGATGTTATGCCAAGTAGTTTCTCAACCAGTTACTGTTTGGAAGGTTTTAGATGTAAACAATTTCCTTCTTGCTGTTCCACCAAGCCTTTACCGTAGTTAACTGTGGTGCAAATGCTTCCTTTTTATCTCCTTCTGCAGTTTAACAGCTTTGAGCAGCTCTGCATCAATTACACTAATGAGAAACTGCAACAGTTTTTCAATCATCACATGTTTGTCCTGGAGCAAGAAGAGTATAAGAAGGAAGGCATTGAGTGGGTATTTATTGATTTTGGCATGGACCTGCAGGCCTGCATTGATCTGATTGAGAAGGTACGTACAGGAGCACTAAGGTGTATTTCCTGAATTGGTTTTCTTCATGATACTTCCTTGGAAATGTCCTCAAGGCCCAGTGAACAGAGTAGAATAGCATTTGTGGCCACTTGGCTTTACCTCTGTAAGTTTGCCTTACAGAGCCAACAGTAACCACAGGCTGTAACTGTTAGTTTGTATGGTTGTATCATCTTCCTGGTTTTTACTTTTGTCTTTCTCTGTCCCTACTGTTCTTCCATTTACTTTGTTTCACATATTTTTAACATCAGAATTGCCTGTCAGCTTTTCAGGGCAAATGCTATGTTTCAGTCACGTACCCTGTCCTTCTCCCTGTGAGGTTCCCATTTCCTACATTACGTGTTGATATGTGAAGTCCTTTGAGCTCTTCCTAGCCTGGAACTATTGCTTCCTTCTCAGTGCTTCACTACTGTAGAATATGTCTTTCCCTTTGTGAGTCTAATGTGGTCCTGGTGGGGACAGCTGTCCCTTGCTGTGCATCTTTCTGCCGTGTCTTATGGCATGCATCTAACCTTGCTGATCCATGAGGAAAAGTGAAGCTTTAAGTCGTGTATTAGCAGGACATTTGGAATAGCTGGAGGAAAAAGGCTAATTATTAAGTGCTTTTTAACTTGATCACCTTCTTCACTGCATATGGTCCTAGTCTCTCAAACAGCCTGTCCAGTGCTAGGAAGTTAGTTAATCTTTTCCTACAACACAGATGATAAAATGCTAGTTAGTCCAACTGTCCTGGAAGGTAAATCAAACCCTTTCTGGAAGTCATCATAAAGCCTCCTAAGGCAAACATGGCATAATGAATAGTGAAAGGTGTGGTTACTGTTTTAACAGAACAGACAAAGGCTTCCTCCTCAGGTATAAGGAGAAATTTTGCAGGCTTAAAATTCCATCAGATCAAACCTAAAGGCTGCCCAGCTACTGAAAGCAAGCAGCCTTAGCATTTTCCAACAGTGATGTTCTTAAATCCACAGCCATTGGGAATCCTGTCTATCCTTGAAGAGGAATGCATGTTCCCGAAAGCTACAGATATGACGTTCAAAGCCAAACTCTATGACAATCATCTTGGCAAGTCACCTAACTTGCAGAAGCCCAGGCCCGATAAGAAAAGGAAATACGAAGCTCACTTTGAACTTGTTCATTATGCTGGTTCAGTAAGTTCCTCTGCTGGTGGGTAGACTTTGCATTAGAGGTCTTCCAGGTGGGGTTTGGCCCATAGCACACAACAAGGGAGGGTGGGAATGATGAAGAGGGGAAAATAGGAATAAAAGCAGACATCTACTCTCTCTGCACAAGTATTGCAGCACAGTAAGATGCCACCAGACTCCAGGACACCTGGCCCTTGGATACACAAATAAAACAGACTGAGGAAGGCTAATAGCTGAAAATATGCCTTCCCTTGACTTTATTGCTTTTCCTATAATCACATTAAGACTAGTGATTAAACAGCAGCAGCATCTACTTTCCATCTTGGTTCCCTATATGAATGAACTGAGTCATTTCTGCCTAATTTCAGGGAGGGGTAAAAAAACAGGAAAGAAAAAGAAAGGAGGTTTGATATCAGTTTTTATTCACAGTAGGACCAGTGTGTCAAAGTAGCAAACGTGGTTAAGTCTGCTGGCAAGGTTTTATAAACAGGTCCAATGATGATGGAGTAAATGGGAATACAATCCAGAACTGTGATACCTGAGCCAAACCCTGCCCAGTTTCAAAGCTCTGTTTGCAGAGCAGATGGGCTGAAAGACTTTGAGATGGATACAGGAAATTTTTTGTCAACCTGGAGTTGAGATGAAGCCTGAGCACAGCAGAGCTGGAGCTTACCTGATGCCATCCATTTCAGATTACAGTTTAACATGATGCTCATTTTGTATTGCATCAGAGAAATACTGCCCATCTTGGTCTTCATCTGTAGTTGTTAATGTATTCAGTAAAGAAAATCAGGATTTCTATCCCCTTGGGACACTAATAATAGCACATATTTTCCCACTAAACAGAGCTGTGGCGAAGTCCTGCAGTTGGGTTTTTAATCATTAAGTTCCTGTCAGAAAGCCTTAATTATTCCAGAGTAGCATGCTGCTGTGAAGTGGAATTATTACTTATGCATTTCACACTTCAACACTTATTAGTAGGGATCCTGGGATGCTGATGGCATGTGGTATCTCTACAGCCAACTGCAGGGAGTCCACGAGATGTAGGGACCATATAGTTATGAAGGGGTATACGGGATTCAGATGGTAATTATTAGGAAGAGAGGTTTGGGAATTAGGAAGCAAAGAACTGGAGGGGAAGTGAGGGAAAAATGGGTTGCTGGTACTGCTCTGAGTGCAGCACTTCACCAAGGGTCATCAGCTTCAAGCCAAACCATAAAGAACTACCGGCTGCTGTGAAGGGGAACGTTTGCAACCTCTGGTTTCTTTTCAATTCGCTGTAGGTTCCCTATAACATCATTGGGTGGCTCGAGAAGAACAAAGACCCACTTAATGAAACTGTAGTAGGCATCTTCCAAAAATCATCTAACAAACTCCTGGCAAGCTTGTTTGAAAGCTATGTTGGTGCTGACAGCGGTAAGCAGAAGCAACTCATATGGGGTGGCTTTTGTTTCTGGGATGTGTGCTTAGGAATTAATTTCAGAAACAAAACAATTCTCTCCACTGCAATTGACTCAGTGCTAAATGAGGCAGTGACTAATTACTTAGATTCACACAGCATCTGTAGGAGTTTGCCGGTTATACCAAGGAGGCCATTAACTCAGCTAGTTTGAATGCGTAATAGCTCAGAGCAATTTTGGCAAGGAAATCTGTGTGTTGTGAATGCTCCAGTGGGAGTTTGAGCATGCAAATGTCCAGATATGCAGGCAAGTGTTGCACAAGAAATTTGGTACATAAATGCCTATGAAGTAGAACAGCTCTGATTTCCCATACTTGTGGTGCTCCTTGCTATCCACCCTGAGTTAAATATAGAATACAAAAGAAAGAGTTTGGGAATATTTTGCTGGATTTTGTTGGATTAGTGGCAAGTATGCACTGGAAGTACCTGAACACCACTCCACGCTGGCCAAAGTAGATTTTGCTAATGCAATCTTCTCTTTTGCTTGCTGTTGTTTGTTTGTTTGACAAGATTAATTTACATCTAAGAATGTATTTAAGCTGTATGCATTACACAGAACTCTTTTATTTGTGAGAAGCCAAGTAGCTAGCATCCAGAAAATTGATCTGAAGTGGATAAGACTGCCATTCATTACAAAGATGTAGCTCTTCATGTCCTGAAGTTGCAATCACTTACAGCCTATTTATTAGTAATCTCATTTCTATCGATGTTGTTGTCATGAATCATAAGACACTTTCTGAGGAAGCAAGCAGGCTGCAGACTTCATAATGTGAATAAGAGAGGGAGCTGAATACAAATAACAAAACCCCTGCCACTAGCAAAGTCTTGCAACTTACTGGCTGCCTACTTGCCTGTGGGTATTCCTGTCTGTCAGAATACTACCTTGCTTTTCTTCAGCATCAGGGGAATAGAACAGCCTGTGCAGATCAGCCTCTTCCAGTCTCAGCAGTGTCACTTTCAAATGGGCAAAAGGCTGTGGATAATTGCATCGAGCACATCGCACTCTTCACTCCTTTTATGTTGACTACTGTTGACAAGTGACAGAATGCCAGACCTCCTGGGAATGATCTAATAGTCCGGTGTTTAGAAAGCTGCAGCAATCGCTGTACATTTCTGGGTCATGTTTGGCTCTTGTGAAACATGGTAAATGTCATGTCAGGAGCTAGCACTCTTATAGAGGATCAGAGTGATTTTGACTCTGCAGCTGTAAGCAAAATCCAGGGGATGTGAAGTTACTATATTTAATATTACAAATATTCATTTTCCTCTATTCTAGACAAATGTTACTTGTGCAAGTTCAGTGTCTGTATAGCAGACACGTGAGGATCGGTGTCTATACAGTACAATGTACAGTCTAAATTTCCCATGTGCATTGCTGTTCTTCAGCTTTTTCTCCATCATCTCACCCAGTTTAATGAACTATGAATACCTTCATTTTGTTAAAAGTTGTTTTTCTGCCCTATTCATATTTATGGACTTTGTGCATGACAAGTGATGCTTTGTAGATCTGAAATGCAAACGCAATCCAGAAAGCTTACAGTGGTCTGACAGAAATCCCAAGCATGGACAGAGAGCTGCAAACTTGGGATGTATCACACTTGATGTTCAGAATGTTTTGTACAGTATTTGAGCAATCAGAGCCACCAAGTCATTAGCTGTGCCTTTCATCCAAAGGGAATTGCACTATTAGAACAGTTTGTCTCCCATGCCCTGCCTGCCCCCCTCACTGAGATGGAGACTGTGATGGTTTTAATCCCTTTTTTTTTCCCTCTTAGCAGACCAGGGTGGAGAAAAGAAACGCAAGAAAGGTGCTTCCTTCCAAACAGTGTCCTCATTGCACAAGGTTTGTTTGTCTCTCCCCACCTGACGGTTTTAGTTAAGACAAGACATTGGAGTGTTAAGGATTGTAATGGATGAAAAAATTTACATCCAGCATCAGAATTTGGTTCAGGGCCTGGGTTATTTGCCTTGGCTAAGTGAATACAGTTATTAAAGCTCCATGTATTAGGCATTGCTCCATTTTATCTTCTTTCAGCATTCAGGAGATTAAGTGGGTTTTATTCTACTAGAGAAAATATCACAGAATGTTGTGAACAAACTTTATCATTTATTCTGTGGCTTATATCTTCATGTATGTCTTTGGAATAGGAACTGATTACAAGTGATTTCCTAGTAACTATCTGATTACTGGTTGTAATTGGATCTTAGGGTTAGAGCAGTCATGGAAAACAAAAGTTGTTGAATGGAGTAGCATAAAGCCTCTTTTTTCCTGAGTAATTCCCTTCTCCTGGGACTGGCACATGCTCCTGGTGGAAGCTGTTGCTAGCACCATGTCTGCAGAAAAATGGGGCCTGTAATTTACTATTAGTACCATTTCTTATGGGTAACACTGAAGAAGCTATAATGTAGGTAAACCTCAGGTAGGGAAGGAAGTAGTTACCTCCCACTAGTCATGTCATTCTATCTTGTTTGGAGGTACTCCTTATGGAGGGGAAATCACAGGAAATTGAGAACTGTATCTTACCAGCTGAAGAAGTGTAAAGATAGCTAAGCATCACTCAGGCAGTAATTTAGTACTCCCCAAATAGAAGCCCACTTACTTTCCAGCACATGAGGAACTGCTAACTGCTAAGCTCATGTTGAATCATTTGTCATCATCACTGAGTGGGGAAGTGAACAGGCAAAAACGCAGTTGGCTTTACAGAAATGCTCCGCAGGATGATACTGCATCTTGCTTGCTGTTCATCTGGTTTCTGGCATTTCTGGGGTTGTAAGTAAAGCACATGTCTTCTTAAGGCTCTGCTAAAGCTGATGTGGAGTCCTATAATTAAGTTAATTCATACTTTGGTTTATTTGAACAGATTTCTCTGTAATAATTTTGGTAAGCTTCTAATTTTGTTGGAGGCTATTTAGAGATATGACTTTAATAAACTTAACAACCAATAAACCAAGGGAATAAGTGTTTGGAATCCCACTAAACCACTGAAGCTAATTGTGTTTTTCATATGTCTGTTCTAGGAGAATTTAAATAAACTGATGACTAACCTAAAATCTACATCCCCTCACTTTGTACGATGCATTATCCCCAATGAATCAAAAACTCCAGGTATGGAAAACAAAACAGTCTTAAAACTTTGTATATTCTTACTATGCCATTCCAATACTTACTACAAAGTCACCAGGTTGTATTTACGTACTGTCCGTGTTGTTCACCTTATCCAATGGTGTTGCTTTTTCACATTTCCCAGTTCCTTCAGTGAAATGAAGATTAAGCCCTATGGAGAAGCCCCAGTAATTTATCCTTGTTTTTTCCCTGTAGGTGAAATGGATGCTTTCCT
>JANHGB010013201.1:0-10384 GCA_026283785.1 Coracopsis vasa
AAAGTTGGGGCTGTTCAGCTTGGAGAAGAGAAGGCTGCATGGAGACCTCATAGCAGCCTTCCAGTATCTGAAGGGGGCCTAAAAAGGTGCTGTAGAGGGACTCTTCATCAGGGACTGTAGCGATAGCACAAGGGGTAATAGGTTTAAACTTGAACAGAGAAAGTTCAGGTTAGATATAAGGAAAAAGTTCTTTACTGTGAGGGTGGTGAGGCACTGGAACAGGTTGCTCAGAGAAGTGGGAAATGCTCCATCCCTGGCAGTGTCCAAGGCCAGGTTGGACAGAGCCTTGGGCAACATGGTCTAGTGTGAGGCGTCCCTGCCCATGGAAGGGGAATTGGAATTAGGTGATCTTATGGTCCTTTCCAACCCGAACCATTCTGCAATTCTATGATCATATTATTCTAAATAAAAGGAGTGAAAATAACATTGTTTCTTTTTAAAATACTTTTATGCAAGTTCTCCCATTACAGTAATTCTGCCATGCACAGATTGTAATTTAAATCTGTAAAATGGCACCTCTAACATTTAAGTTTGCTATAAAAACCCTTCAAAGATAACATTTTCTATTTTCAGGCTCTTCTAAACCTAATTCAGCATGCCAAGGCATCAACAAAAACAATTATATCTGATCTTCTGAATAAAGTTTTTAATAATGAGGTAAACATCTATCCTTATATATGGTATACTTACAAGGTCAAAAGTGATTTAATTAGCTTATCTTATTGAGTTACTACTCAACAGCTGAGCTGTGGTAACAGGCAAAGTGAACACCATAGTAGAATCCATTTGGTAAGTGAAATCCATTAGCTTAAACCACTATGAAATTGTGCATAAAAAAATCACCATCAAGGAGCTGTGGTTTAACTGGTGGTTTGATCTAATGTGTTTCACTTATCACAGCTTGGCAGAGACGGAGTCACTTGTTTAGCCACAATAACATGATTGCTTCCATTCTACCACCATTTCCTTACAGATTTTCCATTAACTTCAACTAAGAAGGGCCTGGTTATACCTGTCTTCTGTTAAAAGGATGTTATTCAGAGTAGGCATGGCAGAAAAGCACCTGCAAGTAATTTCTTTCCCCATCACTTTAATTAAAAAATTTCACCTTTAAGGCTCCGAAGAATACAGGAAATAATACAGACTGTCGGGTGAATTGAAAATGGCAGCTATGTCAGGTTCAGAACATAATAAACAATGTTTTGATATTTGGTTGGCGGTCAGCAACTAGCAGAGTACCCCAGAGATTGATACTGGGGTCCTTGTTCAGCATGTTCATCAAGGTTCTAGATTATTTTGGAGTGTACCCTCAGCAAATTTAAATTAGAGGTCATGAGTACTGTATCAAAAAGCAGGCCCTGATAAAGTGGAAGAATGGACCAGCAAAAACCTTACGAAATTCAACAGGGAGAAGCATCAAGTTTTGTGTGGCAGTAGCAACAGCTCTGTACAGTGTTACAGTCTGCCAGCCAGGTGATTGAGAAGCAGCCATACTGGCAAGGAGCCTGAATTGACTGGGAACCAGCAGTTCACTCTGGTCATGAGTAAGGCAATTTGTGTGCTGTGCTGGTGCATGATCAAGGAATATTGACCTACCCTGTAGATCTTGTACTCTGCTTGCTGCTGGTGAGGTTGCATCTGGAATATTTTGTCTAGTTTTGGGTCCCCATACTGATGTAAGGTGAAACTGAAGAGAGTCTAACTGAAGGGTAGTAAGTAGGATGTGAGGTAGGAGAGGATGAGGAAGTTTGGCTTCTTTAACCTCATTAAAATGAACTAAAGATGATCTAAAGGAACAGACTATAGATAACTGAAGGCTAACTGAAAAGATGAGAGGTGAGCTACTATGTAGTATCAGCAGATATGGAAGAGGCAACAGCCGCAAGGACTGATGTTGGAGGTTTAGACTGGACATTAGGAAAGACATTCTCAGCAAGAAGGTATTACAGCACTGAAGCAGGTGACCCAAACAGATTATGCACTACCCATTATTAGACAGTTTCATAACCTGACTGAACAAAGCTACAGCTGTCGTGACCCAGTGTCAATCCACTTTCACTGTGACTTTGGAGTAGAGTCTCCATAAGTCCCTTCCACACAGCATTTATATGGTGCTAGAATGCTATGACTTTTTGATGTGTCCAGAGTAGGAACTGAGTACAATTCAGGTAAATATTTTGGAGATCATTATCAGTAACAGTATCAGTAACACAATGATTTTCAATGCACAATACTCACAGTGGTTGAATAGCCAACACCAGCTGGTGGAAGCAAAACCAGAAGGGATTGGAATGGATCATATACTTCAAGGTCATGGTTCATATATAAGAATATCAACCCAAAAGTAATCTTTTAAGTATTAAGTATCAAAGTTTTCAAGTTGGAAAAAATAAGAGAAAAATCCTCAAAGTCTTCTAAAGGTTTTTTTTTCCTCTTTTTTCCTTTTCTTTTTCTTTTTTTTTTTTTTTTTTAAATTCTTACCAGCACTAAGCTTCCTGTGATGACAAAAACAGGAGTGCGAACCCTTCATTAGATTTTCTGTGATCTAAAGATACTCACTTTCTGCTCTTTTCAGTATGGGTTTATTAGGACAGGAAAAAATAATTCCTGAAATTTCCAAGGAAAAAATGATATAATGGTACATAATACATAAAAATGTCTGCTGCTTACAAGTAGGATGTGACAATGGAAGGATGTTTTAATGTCTTATTGTTTCTGGGCCGAAATTTTCTCAGCACAATATGCTTTTCCTCCCTAGTTTCTGGTTTTGGGTTTAAATAAGTTGTGTAGTGCCAAGGACACAATTTTAAGTTTGTATCATGAAATCATAGAATGATTTGTGCTGGAAAGGACCTTTAAAGATCATCTGGTTCAACCCAGGTTATCTAATTCAAGTCTCATATCTCTTTTAATATGTTTTGTGAAGTGCTTCATTTTTAACTTTTTCTGGTCTTTGCAATTTAATCACTTTCCCACTTGGAGATTGCTCTGCCTGCTCTTTTTTACACCTTGTTCAGTGAGGTGTTGTTCTCATAGAAGCACCAAGACCTGGATATTAACACTGAGAATGATTACTGTTGTAATCATCCCATAGCCTGCGGGAAGCATTGATGGAGAAGGGAGAACGTGGATCCTCATGTTTTCCTTCAACTTACTCCCCTTGGTGTATCACATTACATGATGTGAGGAGGATTTATTGTACAGCTGCTATGGATCTCTGTAGCATGGATCACTTTCCTGTCTCTCTTTTTCACTAACGAGTTCAATGTCAGCTACAGTCATCCATCCGCTAGCCTCTCTTTATCTTTCCACATGGGCTATTTGAAGCCTGCATATAAAAGCATGGTCCAACATTTTCCTGAAATCATCAGCTATCTGGACAACAGAATGTAACTAGTAAGTTTCTATAAAAGTTCATATAGTGCTGCCCTTGGTCAAAACATCTGTCATAAAGGGTAATGGTTGAGTTAAAATTAGAAGCGAAACTTCACTGCCTTGCATCTGGCAATGTATATTTCATTGGTCCTTCTGAGGAAAGTATTTTCATCTTTGGTGAGATCCTGCAAAATATCCTTTTATTGTTAAAGATGTTGTGGCTCAGAGACAAAACCAACCTCCATAAAAGTAATAGAGAAAATGTCATCTTTTCAAAAACAGTTTGAAATTGTGAAGGATTTGAGACAAACTGGTGTTTATTGGAAATCCAGCACTCCTTATCAGAGCTAAGATGTAAAGATTTCAGCATTCAGACGTGATTAGGAAGTTCATCTTTTTTTCTGTGGTTCAAGTCTCTCTCCCTGAGCAGTAGAAGCTTTTAGCACTTCAGAGAGAAGTGGCCAGAATCCTGCTGTAAAGATTTTGGGACTCAAAACCTGGTGTACATTTATAATCATTAAAAATAATGAAACCAAACCAAACCAAAACCAACCCAACAAACTATGTAAAGTAAAGCAAACACAAAAGATCCCTTTGAAATATTTTTTCAAGAGCAAAAGTAATGACCTGGATTTATAGCACATGCACATGTTTAACAAGCAACAAAAGAATGCGCATGCGTATAGCTCCACAGGCAAGCATGGCAAGCAGTTTTATGTGACTATTTGCTCAGGGTTTGTTTTCATCAGTGCTTTTTCTCCTTTTGCATTCATTTTCAAAAAAGTATGGGTTGTTATCATGCATCTTGGGCTTGAAGCTGCCAGATTAAGTATTAGCAAAACTATTTGACACATGAGAGAGTTATTTGTGCACTCTTCTAATCTGAGAACAGAAACAACACCATATGACTTGTCTGACCAGTCACAACTAATCAGCACAACTAGAAAAACAAATATCAGGCATTGCATAAATAAAGAAAACTGTTCACAAGCAGTCTCAGCATTTCTGTTGCATAACAAACACTTATGATCTGCTCATGAGCGCTAGGAAGATGGAGGCTTAGGCTGATGGGAAACAGTATTATTTTCTTTCTGGTTGTTTTGTTTTGTTTTTTGATTTTGAGCATGTGCACTGAAAGGAAAACTGCCTCCTTCTTGAAGGGTTTTCCATTAGCAAAATAACAAGTCTAAAAGAAGCTTCAGACTAAGCTTTCCATTTCATTTCACTTGAATCCAATGTTTCTTTCATTCAAGATCATCTAGCTCCAACTCTAGTCCTTACTTTCCTCAAATTCTGTTTTTATGCATGATTATGTATAATCAGTATGTGTGAGTTGGTGCGCTAGTCTTGGTTTGGTGATAAAAAATATACTGCAGCTACAGCTTTGCTACAGTCAACACAGGGAGTTCCCTTATGGAAAAAGTGGGTTTACCTAAGTTCTCTAAAATCTGCATGCTTCCTCCTGTACACAGTGAAAGGTGGGGATAGAAAACCAAAGATAAGTACATCTGAAAAAGAGCAATAAGGTAGGGAAACATGACTTTTTTAATGGATTACAGTTTTTCCTCTCTTGGCTTTGTTTTGCTTCCATTTTCTGTATTGAGATTACAGTGCTATACTGGATGTTCCTAAAATGGTGTCACTTGTTGAATATTTACCTTATGCTTGCCATCAGTTGCTCATTGAGGAAATCTTTTAGAAAATGGTATTCAAACAAATATTTTTCTATCACAGGAAGTCTAAACTTTACTTTTCTGAGCAAGGTATTCACTTCAGAATAAAACTGTCCTCTGAAGTCTCCTCCCTTTTGAACCCTGTTGCTTGGGAACTGAGGACTACACATGAAATGAGGTAGATTACTTGAATGTGTTAATCTAGAAACTGAAGAATAATTTACTTTTCTCAGCAGACTGACAGGAAACAGGGGCAGATACTTGGAAAGTCTGGGGATGATGTCCCTCTGAGGGCTTTGGCTTTGCAACATTAAAGGTCACTGTTCAGCAAAGAGAGGCGTTTCTTATTTCCACCTTTTCTCAAGGTCTATATGAAATATTTTTACAGTACTCCTGAATATTTTCCAAGACAGGGAGGAAATACCAAAGCATAAATTCAAGTGGCTGCTGCTTTTTACACATAGAAGAAGGGCATAATTGCTGATTCAGAGTTGTTTGCAGTCTAGGGAGCTGTCAGTAGGCCATAATGATTAAACACATTTAATATGACTTCTCAGTAACAGGATGCTGAATTTCCCCTTCAGCAGCACATCTCTCAGATTCTACTCCTTTATACTCTCAAATTCAGCTGGAAAAGTTACAATTGCCTATTTTTCAGGAGAATATGATTGCACCTTTTCAGAAGCAAATAACTTAGCTTCTGAGTGTTTTTAACAGATGAAGGAAGCTGACAACCAATTCATGAGGACCAAAAAGTCAATAGACAGGAACCATATGAAAGAGCTTGCCTGCCAACACTTCTGTTCATCACCTTGTGTCTGTGAGGACATAAACCTGGACACCCAAGTTTTCAATATGGAGCTCCCCTAAGTGTCTGGTGTTTACAAGGCTGCTGCAAATTTTGCCTTTTTGCATTTAATTTGGAGATGACTGTTTAAGCTTTCTTAAAGTAAAAAAAAAAAAAAAAAGAGGTCTGTTTCTATATGTTTCTGAATCAGTATACAAACAATAACCCATTTTTTTCTGAGTTTTGTATTTGTTTACACTTCTCTTGTCAGAGCTCATTCAAGATATTGGCAATTTTACTTGTCTCTGGCGTTAGGCGGATATTTTTCGAACACTTAACTTAGAAAAAGATTAAGCTTATGATCACACTGACTGCAAAATATATTCATGCTGACTCTTTCACTTACTCCTTTGATTTGAATGGTTTTGCACAAGCAGAATTGGTTTCAATTTGATAAACCATTTTGTTGGTAGTATGTTTGGTGAAGATTTCAAAGACTGAATTGAAATACCTTTATTCTCCCTGCCTGACCTGGCTCTACACTCTTTAAACAGTAGAAATCAGAAAAAGCATCGTCAATATTAATATTGTACTCAAAATGACTTGGGGTAAAGATAGTGAGGAGATCAGACATACAAGGAGGTGCTATTTTTACATACTCACTATTCAGAGCAGAACCACACTTCAGCACCTTTAAAGAAAGCATTCACAACATCTTTGAAATGCAAACTGAATGACAGAACATACTGTGCACTGAAAGACATCCTTCTAAAGAACAATGAGTAGGCATTCTCTTTTTGAAAAATATGAGCAAATAGATGGCACCATAATGTATTTTTTTGTAATGTGTAATAACTAGTTCTAGGGATAATTGCTAAGTGCTTGTTTACAAAAAATCGGTTTACTGAATATAATTTGAAATTGGCTATTAATGTCACTATATATGTGTCACCTGTAGAAAGTTGTTGACTGGAACTATGCTCACTTATCATCTTCAGAAAACAAGTAAAAACCAAATAGATCCATCATTTTATCCATTTAAATTCAAATGTAAAAATATTTGCTGACTGTTCCTGTTTTTAATTTAGTCCATTATTTCAGAGAACTTTGTTGTGCATACAAAAGCATCTTGGAGAAAAAAGTGCAACTGTTATACAAAACATCGGGAAAGAGAAGCCTACCAACTTCTTCATTGCAAATACAAATTTCTTCAGCAGTGATTGGTTTTCCTTCATGCACTGGGCAGTTTTGCACTTCATGATGGAAGAAGGCATTATTATCACTGAAAGCTGACTTGCGTTTCTAAACCACACCTAAATCTACAAACCCACAAGGTACAGCTTTTAACATTACTAGGCCTCTTCCCTGCATCACAAGACAGAGTAATGCGAGGTACTGTAAGCCACAGACTGGGATCTCTAGTAGCCAGAGATCACTTAAATGATGTAAATTCTCACAGGAGTGCCCAGGACCAATTTCCCTGACAGCACTGGGAAGTGTGTATTTAAATTTCAGAATAAAAAAAAAAAAAAAAAAAGGACTTTGAACCCCATTTGGGGTAAGAGCAAGAGATGAGGCATTTGATAGAGTAGGGCATCAGCAAGAAAGACAACTCTTCCTTTCAATCTCTTTTTCCTCTAATTTCCATTGTTTCTTTCTGTCTTTCTGCATGATTGGTGTTCAGCTGTAATTTTTCCCTCCATACATTTTTGTTCAGTTATCCACTTCCTAATCACCTGGATAGCACTGACATTTGTGTTGGTCTAATCACCAGTGCCCACAGAATGACGCCCAGAAAGCTTATGGCAACCTGATTAAGTCCAGAATGAGGATTTTGAGAACACCTGCTTAGCTGTCATTGTAACTATCAATGTATCTAATTCTGCAGGCACCCAGCTGTGGGCCTTACACTTCCCTGCAAGTTGATAGTCCTCTGCACTTTCCTAGCCAGAAATATTTAGTTTATTCCTGGAATTAGGTATACTGCTGCCTTTGTGGATGCTGGTCGGAGCCCTCATTGTCTTTCAACCATCATAGTCTCTTCAGGTCTTGGCAAGAGTTTGGATACTATCCCCTCTTATCAGCCAGAAAGGAGATCCTCTCTATGGGTGGTTCATAGGGTACAGAAGCTGCCTACACATTTTTTCTGGTCCTGAACAAAGATTTTGACATATAACTGTCTAAATGCAGTAAAATTGGCTTACTATATGTATGCAAAGTTCCTTGCTGCACTGTTATTCATGATCCTTTATTTTTTTCCCTCTTTAGGATAATTATATGCTTTATCTTGATATTATCACTGAGTATATTCTAACTACTTGTTAGTGGCAATAGCCCAATATGTATTTAACTTTAATTTGCTGGTTTGAACTGTAGCAAGCCTCGGGCAGTATTAATATGCTGCATGTATGAACATACAGAACATGACTCTGGAATAAAATAATTCTTTAGTTAGGTTAGATCTTAGCTGGGATACCAACACTCCATGAAAAAGAATATATTTTTACTTTGAATAGTTGTGAATGCCTTTTTTTCTTTTTCATTCTAGAATGGAATAGCAAAAATGGAAATTGTTATAAAATCATTCACTGAAAATAGCTGATGTAATAATATGGAGATGAATTCAAGTTCCATAGTGGGATAAACAAACAAAATCCCCAGGAAGCTAAACTTGACAAACACTGGTAACTTTATAGTACTTGTTGTTAATATTAAAGCTTTCTGTATGTGTTATTACCTGAACTATGTGATTCACAGTTTAATTAGACAGGAATATCACTCAGAGCAGCAAAGCAAATTGCCTCTCCCATGAAATCTTTGAAATTTAAAAATGTTTCCATTCCACACCAGCATAAAAGCTATGAACTCTTGACAATTCGCATTTAGCAAACAACATACCACCTTAGAGAGCACTCACACTGAGATGAAGGCACAAATCACTTCCCTTATTTAAGCTGACTTCTCAGCTTTCAACTTAAAGACCCACAAAATTGCTCTGGGCATCAGGCTGTGCAATATTCTTGTGTGGGAAGTCAGTAGACATGCACTTTCCTTTCCACTGTCACCCCTAGTTTGGGTTTTCTCATTAAAATGTTTGTTCACATGTAAACACATATGTATGTATTTAAATTTTGAGCAGCTTCAAGGACAAACTTTTTGAAAGGTTACTTTAGGCCTTGTAATCTGTTCATTTGCTGGGTTTCATGAGGCAGTCTTTGCTTTGGGATGCTTTTGCCAGTGACTCTTGTAGATATCATTCTTTTTGCAGCAGTGTTGGTTGAGGTTTTTTTTGTTGTACTCATCTTTCCTACATGATCATTCTGAAAACTTTCTATCTCAGGCTTTTGTGTATAAACTTTTTGATTCAATAAGCCAAAAGGAGGAATTATTTCTAAAGGGTAATAATACAGAGTGTCAGTTCTCTACTGGAAAGTGGATTCATCTCTAACAGAATAAATCTATTCAATTATGTACAATTCTAAAAGAGATTACATTAGCTCATTCTACTAATTTTGTGCATCTGAACTTATGTGTAGTTACTGTTTTCCCAATCTTTATTCCAACCTTGATGCAAGCACTTTATACAATAGCAGAAAGAAGCTTCAGTTACTCTCATCCCATGAAATACATTTGGGATTCACAACAATGAAGAAAAGACATGTGAAATTTATTTCACTCTAGTTTCTTTCCCACTGTTTTATGACATTAAAATGAGTGCTTACACTGCAGGTGTGCATGTAACATGCACTATGAAGACAAAAAAGAATGTTAGTTACCAAATACAGGGTCTGATCCAGTGCTCCAGGGAATCCTTGGGAAATCAGTGGGTGTAATGCTGGCTGCTGAAAGAGCCTTCCAGTCTTTTAGGCTCAGAACTGGTAAAGGTAAAATGTTAATGAGGCATTTCAGTTTGTGATTTAAACATGAATAAACAAAGAAGACTATGACTTCTCAACTCGGTGCAATATCTCTTCCTATGACTTTACCTAGTCCTAATTTTTAAACTCCTGTGAAATCCCATTGCTTTCCCACCATGCTGCTTTTCTGTTTATTAATACTGTATTTATAGTATTTTTATATTCTGTGGTATCTGGGGATAGATTTTTACTAAAGCAAATGTCCAAACATAGTTGTGCAATGTGTTTAAAAATTCAGCATGACATCTATTAATGGAACAGTAGTTAGGCAAATAAATCTTCCATGAACTGAAATTAGAAAATTATAGCTTTAAGCATTCACCCACCAAAAAAGCCATAAGGAGAAAAGAGTTATAGATTATTGTCTTGCTTTTATTTCATGTTTTAATCAAGCTGGCTTGAGTCCCACAATTGAGCAAACAAGGTTCTCCCAAGGGATTTCTCAGAATGAACAAACTGTTAATATTACAGCAATATCTCATAACATCGGGTTTCAGGATAATGAAATGGCCACAGCCTTTGCTTTCAGACAAAAAGAAAAAAAAAAAAAAAAAAAAAGAAAGGGAAAGGAAAGGAAAGGAAAGGAAAGGAAAGGAAAGGAAAGGAAAGGAAAGGAAAGGAAAGGAAAGGAA